>VUQH01032546.1:0-23050 GCA_015106775.1 Etroplus canarensis | reverse complement strand
AAGTTGTGGCCCGCAGGCAGCTTCCGGCCCCACCCCTACTTCCGGTCGCCGATTCGATGTCAAAAATATCATGTAATTCGGCCCTTTAAAGCGCCACATTACAATTATTTAATTCAATGAGTCCACATTTCAGTACATAATTGTAATGTGGCGCTTTAAAGGGCCGAATTACATGATATTTTTGACATCGAATCGGCGACCGGAAGTAGGGGCGGGCCCGGAAGCGGCCCGCAGGCCACGAGTTTGACACCCCTGTTCTAAATGAAAAACCAAAGTTCCACGCCACTTCCTAGACATTACATCACAGTCAGAGTTTAAAATACAATGACATCAAAACTCCAGTCTGTCCAGCCGCAGTGGCTGCTGCTGCTGCTGCTCACGGCAATTACCCAGTCTTTCCTCCAGTATGTCCAAACAAAATAAATACAGAAACTGTAATGAGATGCCTATAGGTCATATACTGCATAATGTCAGTAAGTCTGACGGTGGCAATTTAAAAAAAGGCAATCTTATTCAAAGGTCACACATAATTTAGCATATCATATTTGTATCATAGAATGCCACTTTTTTGCTTCTATTCTTTCCATATATATTGAAAATATTTATTATAAATCTTAAGTTTTATAACATGTAATTGCAAATGTAAAGATTCTGTGTAACTGCTCAAGTTGAAATGGCTTTCTCAAGACTAAATGATCAGTTCATCATTTGATGGTAATTAAACACTGGAAAGATTAGTAATTGTTAAAGTCTAGGCATCGTAAACCTCATCCTTCAGTTTTTTGCCCCAGAAATGTGATTATTAAAATTACCTTGTGGAGAATCAGTTTAACATTTTTATTCTTATTCACAGAGTGAGTTTGTGGAAAGAAGGAGAGAGGTTGCTACTAATGGCTTAGTGGTGTATCTTAGAGGAGGAGGATCTCTTCAAAGAGCACTTGGCAAGTAAATTAAACACTTACATTCACTCATAATGTGCTTTTTGTTCCTCTTGTTTTTAAATATGATGACTTAAAACTCTTAACATAGATTGTGGCCAACTTATGCCCAGATCAAGGGGACATCACCAATGAAGTGATGAAGAGTGTAACCAGAGGTGCCACAATGTCTGATCCAGCCAGCGCAAGCATTGTGATTGAGGGATCAGAAGTCCTGAAAGACTTGATGTCCCCAGTCTCTGCATCTTGCAAATGGGCCAACTACTTGCAATCAAGGACTTCAACCCAGCACTGGCAAGGTGTGCCTTATAAAGTGGCAGGTGAATGTGTATTTACACTTACAATTTTGAGCACTTGTGCTTCAAGTAATGAAGTCATGTATGTGAAATAATCCCTGTGGCCTGAAGGCTCAGGCTTCAGACTGTTCTAACCAATCCACCTCAGACAGTTTTGGTTCTATTCTTGGTGCTGTGGGAAAGAAAATATCCTTCATATCATCATCTCAGGCATAGAGGTCTGACTGTGAGTGCAGAAGCCACCCACCTACCTGCTGTTTGCAAAGATGGGCCAGTCAGAAGAAAGCTGGCTAAAGGGCAAAGTGGCCTTACAGGAAGAGGATCTTAAACAGCTTGTTTCAGACAGCGGATGAACTGAGAGGTCACACCAAGGTCCAGTGTAAGATAAATGTGAATTATTTTAAATGGTGACTAATGGAAGCTACTCTAGTAAAGTCCAAGAATTCAATATGGCAGTGGAACAGATCTACTAAAAAAATAAAAACACTGACCTTATAATTGATACTAATTTAATCTAATCAGTAATGCAAAGAGACAGAACTTTCAGCAAAACTAAAAAACTGAATATTTGGCTGCTATTCATGCTGAGGACAAACAATAAGTAAAACTTATTCTGCAAGAAAAAGTTATTAATGTGTACATCATCACCACATGAACGCACGAGAAGACAAACACTTCTGAAAATAACATGTGCGTCACTTCAGTTGAAGCCTTGACAAAAATTAATTTGGAAAGCATGGTCACTATGATGGCTCATTGATCAAATAAGTTTGTGCAAGTGGACGTTTTTCACTACTGCAAAACTAATTGAAATAGATGGCTGAGTGGCTTTCAGAAATCTAATTAAATACAATATGGAGGAAAGATTTAATCCTCACCAAATTAAATGGGTTTCAAAATACAAGCTAGTATTTAAAGACAGCTGTTGCTAAGTATTAAAACCCACCAACAGGGAGGTGTTATTCTTGTAAATTAACCAACTGACAAATCTAATGATATCTTACTTTAAATGACTCCTTTAAACCAAAGAGCCAATGATGGTACTCAAATTATACTTGACACATCAGAGTGGGCATTAAAATGTTCTTTAGAAATATATCATTAAATTGAATGCATGCTAAAACAAAGCATGAAGTACATCCACTGAGGGATAGGCAGATAAAATTTTACTGATAAAAATGTCATTATTAATTCTGTTTATAGGTCACAATCTTTGTCTTCAATTCCTGATCAGGTTTTTTGTGTGGATAAAAGTGGGCCTATGTAGATTTTCGGCACCAACACAAGTGTTTTGTTTGTTTGTTTATTTGATCTCTGAATCTGAACACAGTGTATGTACAGAGTAAATAAAGCTTGCTCATGACTCAGTTGGGCAATTTTGGACTTGCCCAACATGGCTTAAACTCTTGACTCTTAACAGTCTCAGTTCCCCTCCTCAGCTCCTCTCGTCTTTGTCCACCCACCAGTGACGGGAAGGGAGCAGAGGCGATGAGGAAGGGATATAAGGAGAGAGGACACAAGGCAAGACATTTAACAAATTAAGACTTGCTCGCTTCGTAGTATCATGCTATAGAGATGTCAATTAAATGTGATATTTGCCACAGCTGCATCATAAGTGATGATGATTTGGTTATAGCCCAACTGCAACTGCACTTTAAGATTTCAGGTGTAGCCATGCTCATGACATTTTTAAAATTTACGGCCCCTTTTATTAATCAAAGTAATAACATGATGCAGCGTGACAAGACACACTTTTTTTTTTTTTAAAGAACATACACAGTAACAACGAAGGGCAGAAAGTTTGATCATCTTACATAACGGAAACAAAATATGAATAAAAGGGCAAGTTGTTTAAGGAGTCCTCTTCCTGCCATGGTTTGTATATTCCAGCTGTGTGACACGCATAATTTATACGATGAAGATAAAAACACTTCCATGAAGGAGACTTGATTATATTTCCTCCTGCAGCCTCCACTCTCTCTATTCACTGTCCTTCAAATGCATTTTAGGAATTGAGACATTCTTCAGCATGGTCTACTGAGAATGATTTCTGGGCTACAGGTTACAAATTAGAGAAATTAAAGAAGACTTAGGTCTAACTTTTATGTTTACACTATGTAAACACTGAGTCGGAGTCAGCTTTAAAATAACTGCCACAATGACAATGAAGTCATTGTTGTGACTGCATTTTCCTAAAACAGATGGCCAAAAAGTTAAATGCAAACTTTGCTGCAGTTTGAGATTTATCACTCAACAACCAACAAGGCATATCATTTACATTCTTTGTGGTCTTCCAACTTTTGTGTTTAATGCTTAAGGTACTGCGTGTGAATGTAGCAGAGCTGGCATATTTAAACGATTAATCTCCATCCGTCCATCTTCTCCTGCTTATCCAATTTAGGGTCATGGGGGAAGGAGCCTATCCCAGCTGTCATAGGGCAAGAGTTGGGGTACACCCTGGTCAGGTTGCTAGTCTATCATAGGATTAACCCAGAAAGACAGACAACCAATCACCTTCAAATTTACACCTACAGCTAATTTAGAATCACCAAATAACCTAAAATGCAAATCTTTTGGTACTGTGGGAGAAAGCTGGAGCACCCAGAGAGAACCTACAGATTCACAGGGAGAAAATGCAACCTTTACAAAGAAAGGCCCCAGCCGTGGATTCAAGCTCAGGACTTTCTTGCTGCGAGGTGACAGCAGGCTTGTGCCATTGTGCCAGCCTTAGTTCTTTGGTTCAAATAATGGCTTCATAACTGTACATGTACACCGATAAGGCATAACATTATGACCACCTGCCCAATATTGTGTTGGTATTCCTTTTGCTGAGCGTGTGCATCAGTGAGCCTTGGTCGCCCGTGACCTTTTCACTGGTTCACCACTGCTCCTTTCTTAGGCCACTTTCAATAGATACTGACCACTGCAGACCGTGAACACCGTTGCAGTTTTGGAGATGCTCTGACCCAGTCTTCCAGCCATCTCAATTTGGCCCTCGTCAAACTCACTCAAATCCTTATGCTTGCCCATTTTTCCTGATTCTAACATATCAACTTTGATGACAAACTGTTCACTTGTTGCCTAATATATCCCACCTACAAACAGGTGCAATGATGAAGAGATATTCAGTGTTATTCACATCACCAGTCAGTGGTCATAATGTTATGCTTGATCAGTACATATTGTCATAGTTCTGACAGCTCTGCCAGAGCAACAGTGACAACCAGACCAAACTAGATATGAATAATACTTATCAAAACAGAAACATTATATCATGACAATATTTGTTTTATTATAGCTCAGGACATAAGCTTTACATTACAGTTCCTCACTCCTTACTTCTTCTGCAATGCTCACCAGCTGAAATCGTTCTTTGTGGGGAAATAAGTTACATGCTTAAATCAGTTACATATGATAGGATAACAGGTGCACTCCACACACTGGCAGATTTAGTTCATCTAGAACTGGTAAAATCTGTTTAAATCTTGGTATGATCTTAGTCGGCCAAGATTTACTTTGGCTGATTACAGGCCTTCTTGATAGACAACACTGTACTCCTCATCCTGACCCCAGTCTCCTTCCCCTGCCCCACTCTGGGTTTGTTGCCATCAGCAGACAGACATCTTGGGAGACTGTGAAAGCCCTAATGACATAATCAACCATAGTCTGCTACCTGCAGCAGTGCCATCCCGTGGCCCATTCAGCTGAGCCAGCATCCCTCTTCAGTTGATGTATAGCAGCTGTCGAGTAGTCCCCCTGTTTCATCAAAGGCATTACAATTTCATTGCGCCTGGGCAACACACAAGCACACCTGCACATGCAGTCTCAGTGAAGAAGGCTACTCCAGATCTGTCCAACATACTATTCTATGCAGTGACCTTTTTGTATTAACTACTGCCATCAACATTACCCCAATGAGGTTTAATTTACATAGGTATATGACATCATTCAAAGAAGGAAGTCATTAGATTAAATCAATGTTCTTATTCCCTACAGACAACTGTTTGGCCACAGGAAGACACAGTAGCAGGCTAGGCCAGGATTGGGTTAGTGCACAGTAGCAACAGCACAATATGATACCTTTATTATGTTATTATATTACAGCCCAGCCATACACTGATACAAGAAGAGTAGCAAGGAACATATTCCTATGATTATAGTGTAGAATCAGATAACAGAGGCAGTTTGGAACAGCTGGACAAAGTCTATACTGGAAACCTTACGGTGTGATTCCAGCTGCCATATGGCGGTAATACTGTTAGGATCATTTTAATTTGTTCACAGTCTAAGACCAATTAAGGAAAGTAAAACTTGATAAACAGAAAGTCTCTCAAAGGGAGGTAATCACTGACGCAATCACAGCTTCCTAACAGTCACTAGAGTCCAGGAAAAACCCACATCCTGAATAACACATGCACATTCTCCTGTAAGGGGAAGACAATACGTATGAAGACTGATTTTTGTTGGCTAGATCCATTTCCTGTCTCTTTGTGGAATTCAATCAATATTATTTTACAGACTGAGCGCCAGAGTGAGGAGGCAGAGATAAGCAGCTAACAGAGATGCAGTGTGAGTCTGCAGGCGGCGATTTGAAACAAGACAAAAAACAGAATTTCAATGCAGGAAGAAAAGAGAAATTCTGCTGATAGCCAGGGTGTAAATTGATAACAAAGCTGTGTGACTTTGTCAGTACACAGTTAATAATGAGGATATGAAGTAAAAAAGGAAGTACGCTATGTGCTTTGTCAGGGTGAAGATAACTCTTGTTAGTAAACTGTATACATATCAAATATCTATTAATCTGGAAAAAATAGGGACAATTTAAGCTAGAGACAAATTATGGAAAAGGTTAAAACAAAAGGTTATTTGATTTTGTGAATATCCTGTAAACTGTTTTTTTAATGGAGCAAAGAAAATTTTACCAAAAGGCAAAAAACCAGAAATAAATAATCTGGTGTTAGGCTTAATTGTAACTGAACAAAAACTATAAACCTGTCTGATCTTTGAAACAGGCGTATGTTTTTTTATGTAGAAAAAACATCTGTGAATGTAAAGTAATTTGTCAAAACAAAAATTGGAACAAGTGGATGAATCAGAACTAAAAACCTTTCTTTTCCTGAAACTCTTTTGCAAGTCAAAATGTTTTTGCCGGTTGTTAAATTGAATTTGATTGAAACTGCTACAGAACAGCACAATGGAGCCTGTCAAATGGATCCTCTGCTCCATATTGTAAAATAGTGCGGGCGGCACATTTAGCCATCACAACCAATTGTGTCAAACAATGATGGCAGTTAACTGCCAGAAAGCTACTATCGGAGTCTTCAGATACTTTTGATTGCATTCTTTCCACCCTCCAATTACTTTCCTCAGAACCCATCTCTGAAGACAGAAAGTACAAGTTAATTTGCAAGCACACAATGGCCCAGTCCATTAAGACTGTAGACTCCTTCCCTCGCAGTTTTAGCAGATTAACAGACAGTGTTCCAACACCCATACTACAAAATGTAGTATGACCAAATACATCCAAAATTAAGTGTGCCAAAAATATCAGGAAGTCTGACAGAGCGACCCACTCTCTGACCCACAGTTCTCTGCATACAAGATACATCACATACACTTTCAGTTCAGCCCAGTAGAGCAGATGGCCATCCATCCTGAGCCTGGTTCTGCAGAAGGTTTTTTCCTGTTAAAAATTACTTTTGTTTAGTTTTGCTGTTTTTCTCCAATGGCACCAAGGGCTTTCTCACAGGAAGTCAGTGGCTGTCCCTCTACAACATATTAAGGTCTTTACCTTACAAAGTGAAGCGCCCTGCGATTAACATTAAAAATTAATTGAATTAGTAAATGCAGACACAGTACGTATTAAAAGCAAAAGGTTAAAGCATGGGATTTGGAATGCAGCGACTGTCTCAGCTGCCCGCTTCCTCCTGTTCAGAATTATAATTATGGCTTTACTGTCTCATTTTTATCGGGACGACTGACGACTTCAGAGTCTGCTGACAGCTGGTGCAGCACTGGCTCTTGAATAGATGAGATTTCTCACGACTGCAGAATGCTTGTTCAGTCATCATTGTCAAAGGGCACACGATCAGCTGGTCATGAAAGAAGCCAAGAAATAGAAAGTAGAGGGAGAGGAACAGACTGTTTCAGAGCATAATGTGGTCATATGAAAAGGACTTTATGTGGAAAATAGCATGGCAGAACAATAGCAGGCAACGCAATGGGTATCAAACTTTTGGGGAAAAGAGAGAAAGTAGACAAAAATAATACATAGAGCGATATTGTTTCCTACTCCACTAGTAGTATAACAGACCTGTGCACTCTTGAAAGCTTCTCATGGATAAAACTTTCTTTCTGGCTACTGTAATTTCAAAGCATTTCCAATTTCATTTTTGTTCAGTTTTTTCTAGCTGAAGTACAAAACCAAAATTAAAGCTCCAACTGCTTGCCTACAAAAAGGTCACCATCTGCCGCTTCTTTTCAAACACTGTTTCAGAAACTGTGAGAGTTTGTGAGGGGAAAAAAAGCCAATCTCCATGCAGTAATGCAACACGAGGAGGCAGGATTACAGGCAAAATTAACATTTTGTTATCAGCACGGTTATGCATGCACACTCCAGATCCCGAGCAGTCAACAGCGCTTCTTATCACAAGAAGCCCTCAGTATTTCATACCACTAGCAAAGACTTAACCCAAGACTACAGGGATGTCACACAACAGATGCACAGCTGGTTCTTCCTCTTGCCACCATCTACAACTAACACCACAGAATACCCTGCACTGTGATACAGATAGCACCTTAGACTGAAGGGTTTGCCATCCCAGTGACAAAGCAAATGCCACAGCATATAAGCAAGAAGGAAGTGGAAACAGAAACCACTGAAAGTATGTTACAGTGCTTTTTTAAAAGCTCTGAACAAACTGTACAGCAGGGCAGCACATATAACAAGACAGAATGTGTGCTCTACCACCAGAAGAAAGCTGATCCTGCAGCCAATGAGTCACTGTAACAATTAAATCACTGCTGGGCTTGATGGCAAAATGAGGCACAAACCGCACTATTTTACAGTTTTCGCGTCAGTGCGAAACTGTACCGTTGCGGTCATCAAGATGAAGATAACAAACCACAATCAGACAACAGCGCAGCTACGCAGGGAGCTCCTACTGGCTTTATTAAAGCTCATAACAAGACAACACCCGGCTGGGCAGCGCGCCTGATCGGACTAACAGATGCTGTTCAAACCAAAGCAAGCTTCTAAAAAAAAAAAAAAAAATCACACCTGTAAATGTGAGCGTTACCATTCAAATCAGTAACGGTGAAGTCAGGACAGACCATTAATAACCCCAAAGAAAATTCACGGCTGTAGGACGACAATGACAGGGGGAAAAAAACCCCTAACACTGGCTATTTGGTGGTCCGATAGTGCTTAATTAGCCAATCTGATGTCCAATCCTAATCCAGCGCAAACTGGCGGAGCGTCAGGAAAAAAGCCAGGAAAACTAACAAAGGCTTTGCTCGGTAAACATTACGTCTCCTCCTTGGAGCCACAAGCACATGCTGCAAGCGCCACAACAAGAAATTAATGAAAAACAGGCGTCTGAGCTAAACACAAACGCGTCGCTGGTGGTGTTATTTTTTGCTGCGGAGCGCACTCCCTCACATCACAGAGGATTTTCATACCTTAATTACAGCGGACTACGGTGACCGTCGCCAGGGACCGACCGTCGGCTTCTGCAGCAGGCGATATAAAAAAAGACGAAGAAGAAGAAGCAAATTCTCACACTGTCACATCCCAGCACAGTGCAGACACACGTCCGAGCGACCCCAGCCGCCTCCGGTCGGATTTAATAAGGCGAGAGACGCAGCGGACACACGGGAGCCTCCTCAGGGAGGACGGACGCGTAACCGGAGGAAACGGTTCAACACATTCCTAATAATAATAATAAAAATAATAATGATAAAATGAAAACACCTACCGCTGTGTTGCCGCCGAATGACGTGTTGTTTATTTCAGCAGCTGTGTGTAGTAGTGCGTCACTGACTTCCGCGTTAAGATGGAGTGGAAAAAAATGCAAGAAAAAAAATAATGAATTTAAAGGACAGGCGGCGCGCGCGGGCGAGCAGAGGACTTTGCACTAAGAAGATGATGATGATGATGATGATGAAGGATAGCCTGTGATGAGCATAAATGCAGTGAGGTGGAAAATGACCCTGCCATGTGATTACAGTGAATAAAAAGTGATGGTTAAAGGTGCAGTAATAAGTGTTTTATACAGTGCAATTTAAAGGTGGTGCTTATTGTGAGAAACCCACAAATAGGCTAATTATTGCCCCACTGTTTAGTTTCCTCGGTGATCAGATCCCAACAAACTAAATGTGGGACAAACACTGTGTTTGGGACACCTTAGCAGTGCTGGGAGATGGTCTGACATGGTCAAACATTATATTTTAATGAAACTTTTCCAACTCTCTTGCTAAATAAATAGTTTGTTCTTATGGTCTCATGCAGTAGACCTTATATACTCTTTTATTTCAGCTGCTTTTCTGTCTGGTAACCAGCTCTGGGTTTCAATAGGGATGGTATCTACTGACTGGCATACTATGTCTGAACCCTATCTGATGATTTTAGTCATTATTTAGTTAATTATGACACACATATACTGCTTCACTTCATTCCATAGCTCCTCTTCTGCAAAACTGAAAAAATAACTCCAGCAAAAAGAGAAAAACTCTATTTCTCAGAGTATATATATATCACTGCTGCGTTTTCTTTTTTCTTCTGTCCTTCATAGATTAGAAGACCACAGTCATAAACCAGCTCACTTTCACTGCTTTTTTCGCATGTATTCGGGTTAAAGGCAGACTTTAGAAAAGTGCGCATCCTGCAAAGCCTGTCAAAATGTGGGGAATTGCCTTAAGATGTAGGACAGGGGGACAAGGGATAAATAACGATGTGCAGTCCCACACAAAGTGGGACATCTGGTCACCCTATCCATAAGTATCTTTTAAAGTAGTCCAACTGCTTTGGTTTTTCTGGCCTGCAACTTTAAAATTTGGCTTTAGTGTCAAACAGCTGCTCCAAAGCAACAAGGGAAATCCACACAAACTGCTACACTCTAACATGTCTGCTAAATGATGAGCAGACAGAACAGGAAGTATCTGGTGAAGGTATACCTCCTTTCCAACCTGGAACCAGTTGTCAGTCCCAAAAAGGTGGCCACAAGCACTGCTGGGCCCAAAGTTGGAACCACTGAGGTCAGAGGTTAATGGGAGGAGCTACTGAGAAATTCACCAGTGATTATCAGATGCAGCCCAGATTCTAGTAATGCTTTGTGAATAACTGGTTGTCAAAAGGCACCAAGGTAGAACTGGTTCAGCAGTGGTGCTAGGACAATCAGCATGCTGGTGAAAAGGGATAATAGAGCCTTACTTGCCCAACAGCCAAAATTTTCCATCTGGAATTTGTGGTTCATCAGCTGACACACACATGACTCAAGCAGCTCATCTGCTGAAGTGGCCAAAAAAACTCAGTTTATAAAGAGTTTATTTAGGATAGAAGTAGCATCAGCTTATATCTTGCCTGTTTACTTCACAAAATACAATGAGGTGAAAAATTTTAAATCCCCCATTTAGAGAGGGAAACATGAAGGCCTATGTTTTCTTGACTTAGGCAACCAACCCAGCTTCTAGGAAGTTACATATCTTGACTCAGAAATGTTCAAGCATCGTTCATATACTGGGACGGATTTAAAAAGCAACATGCCATATGTCGAATAAAGAGCCTTAGATATGCTGGTAGGTTGATTTCATTATCTTCAGACAAAGATAGACAGTAGTCTGTCTGTCCAGAAGTCTTGACCCACCCTCATTTCTTTATATTTTCCTAGGAAACTGGGAAATAGGCACAACAATTTATTGAAATAAGTGCAAAAAATATGTAAATACTGTATAATACACAAGACAAAAACAGAGTTTGTACGATTCTAACAAGCTTGAAAGTCAGTATTTGCTATGACTATCTTTATTCTTCAACACAGCTGGAACTCAGGAAAGCTTTTTTGTAATTTCTTTGAGTAGACTTCAGGAATAGTTCTCCAGTCTTCTTGACAGATATGCAAAAGCTCTTCCTTGCATGTTGGATGTATTTTGTTTTGATCTGATCCCATATTGCTTCAGTGATCTTGAAGTCCAGTTATCACTCCATAAAACCTGTTGCCACTGATTTTCAGTCCAGCTCTAGTGTAATTTGGAATACCTCAGCCTTTTTTCCTTTTTTCCCCTTCTTTAAGAATGGCTTCTTGACAGCCACATGTCCTTTTAAACCATTTTTGATGAGGCTTCAGCAAACAGTAGATGGCTCAACTGAAGAGCCTGATGCATCTCTCAGGTCTCATGTCAGGCCTTTGCTGTATTTTCTTCTGCTTCTTGAGGGCATGACTTTCATAGTCTGTCCATCTGTTGTAGAAAGTTTTAGGACACTTTTTCTTTTGTCCTCCACTTGTCAAGTTTCCTCAGATTTTTTAAGGATAACACTGCACACCATGCCAAGATATGCCAAGTTTTCAAATAACAGCTCTTTGGGAATCACCTTGCTGTGCAAAAATACAATTTTATGCTGTTCAAAGTGCATTATCTTTGCCATTTTTCATAGATTCAGCTAAAGAAATGAGAAGAACCTATGTGTTTTTGCTAGACTGCAAGTAACAAAGTGCCAAGCAATACAATTTAACATTGTTTTTTGCTAAGATGTCTGTTACGAGTAGACATTACACTTGTTCCCTTGTGTTAGTTTTATATTTATCCTTGAATGATTCATTGGTCAGGGTTAAATAGCTTGACAAACCAAAAGAAAGCATTCCTCTGAAAGTGGTCAGCAACAGGGATTGATCTGAAAATGAGTGAAAAACCAGCCAATGTCCAAAGAAAAACTTTGAAAGGCCTTCAGAAAGCCTGGGAAATTATTGCTCAAGACCACTTTAAAAATTAGTAGAATGTATGGCTCCATGGACGCAAAGGATGTAGAAATAAGGGGTGGCATGAGACTTATGCACTGCACTGTATGTGTTTCCTCCCAGTTTTGAATGACATGAACTCCCTGCCAGACAGGACTTTGGCAGTAGGCTAGTCTTATATTTACATTAACAGACAGGAGAGTGGCATTGGTATTCTCATTTGACTCTCTATCAAAAAGAAAATAAGCTAAATTTTGCATAATGTTAAAGCATATTTTTGCGCATTTTATCATTATGGACATTTGTTATCATAAAATTATATTATGTAGGTTCATTACTAACCAATAGAAAACAATTATCCAGTTTGCTAGACTGTTTTGATGTACTCTGGTACAGAAGTTCTCAGGTTATGAGAGGCTGGCCATGTGCTGTGACACTTCTAACTCAAGTGAATCACCACATGTGCTGTAACCCCACACCAAGAGAGCCCCTCGCTCATAGTACAGTATGCTGGGAAAGGCTCAGTTGTTAAAGCAGGGAATGTATCCTCTGTTGACTCGAAGCCTCGGCTCTATCTCTGTGAAACCTGTCATTGTGTTCAGGCTTATTACCAATGCACAGTCTGCCGCCTCGTCCTTAGGGTGGGACAACGGAGCCTCTGTGTTCTGTCTGAAATAAGTGGGCACCTCAGAAGTGAGTCTACCAAATTGTCATGCAAGTGTCTCTGTGTCAGAGAGATACAGGCCGTCTCGCAGCGTGGCATGGAGGGATTAGAACATGGCTTTTGTATTAAATGGGCAGGGAAGGGAAATGAAGCACAGCTGTCTTATTGATATTAAAAAAGCTTTTTCCACATTTACAGGACTGAATAAATTAAAACATTGCTCTTTAACAGAAGGACAAACACAGTCAGAGGGAGAAGTATTTACCCAACCCTAACAAGCAGTTTGGAAAACATCTAGAGTTTCTCCTGAAAGAGATTAGAACAGGGCGTGTGTATGTTTAAGTGGAAGGAATGGATGGTGTAAGAGCATGAGGTTAACACAAGACTCACTGAGTTCAAGACAGGCTTGTTAAGCAAGCAGACAGAGATACAGAGAGGAAGAAAAGGTCAGTAAAAGCAAAATGAGGGTAGAATTAATTCTTCCCAGGGGGTCACTGGGCCTGTCAATAGGTGGGATCAAAACCAAGCACAATGAGATGGTGTGAAAGATGGCCATATGATTTCAGTATAAAGATTTTCTTGGAGCGTGTCTTTCATGGTGTCTTTCTTTCATAAAACCTGTCAGACAAGTAGAGCTTGCCCCAGAGCATGCAGATGACTCAGAAATGTTGGCAGAACAACACAAAAGTTTGCTGTTTTTTCACAAACATTCTGAACTCTTGGTGGAAAAGGAACATGTTAGTTTATATTAAACAGTCCTGTGTGCTTTATGTTTGCCACTTTTGTGTTTGGTTTCAACATGTGATCACTGTTCCTCATTATGTCAGCAGAAACAAAGTTCAGTTCTTTCTTTTTAAAACTGCCAAGCTACTGGAACAGAAAACATAACTGAATATGGGATTTATGGATTTTAGTGACAAAAGCACATTTTGTCACTAAGGTGGATGGATTGTTATTAAATGGACAGTCAGTAACCTTAGATTGTAAAATAGTCCTTTCCAAGTCTACACACTTTTTAGTCCTGAAAAAGACAGCTTCTACCCTTGGTGAGAAAGATTTCTTCTTCTAAAAGCCATGCTTGGAAAAAGAAAAAAAATCATTGTTTTTCAGTCTGTGGAAAATATAGACTCGCAGCACTTGGCAGAGTTACAAACAGCAAGCTGAGCAATCCCAAAACAGAAAGTAGAAAATAGGCATTTGCTTGTTGTGTTTGTGTGATATACTGCAAAGAAGAGGCTGAAGAAAACCAAATCAAATACTCAGACAAAACCTCTCTATATATCCCAAAAGGTACACTATGATGCGGGAATGAAAAGAACCCACTCTTGAAAAACTACTGCAGTGGCATAGTGTTACACTTTTATAAGGCTGGAGGACTCACAAGCCACATTTAAAAAAAAAAAAGGTCATACAATACGCAGCACAAGACAATGTCTTATAAAAATCCACGTCTTTCAAACTTAGCACAGCAGTTTGTGTCGCAGGCTTTGTTAAAAAATGTATAGCCTCCAAAACTAAGCTGAGATAATGTGTCGTAAATCCAAATAAGTTCTATAAACTTCATTTTCTAACCTTATTCCTTTAGGTTATCAAAAATGACAAGACTACTGTACAAATAATGTAATGTACAAAAGTTTTACTGTTTTCCAGAGTCATTGATTAATACCTTGTAAACATCCTTACCTAAGCAGTCCTCCTAGTGGTAGACCAGAACCAGCTGAGACCAGTGTGTCTTCTGTTTATCTGCGTGCCACAGCACAACAGGCTATAAAAGCCAGTTACTGTATAAGGTCAGGTCACTATCAACAACAATACAGAGTGGGCTTTTTATTTGTCACCTTTGTGTATACCAAAATAATTTCAAAAATCCAACATGTTTACAATTACTGTACTGATTTGCTATACACAATGGTCTATAAGTTTTGGAACAATGTCTCATTTTGTGGGTAATTTTTCCTCTGCATACAACTACAGTAAATTTTAAATCAAACAGTCAAAATGTGATTAAAGTGCAGACTTTCAGCTTTAATCCAAGGAGTCTGAAAAAAAAAAAACTGCATTAAATGTTTGGGAATTACCCCATTTTTATATAGTCCCCCATTTTCAGGATCTCAAAAGTAATGAAACAAACTTACATAATTATAAATATAGGGACTGCTTTTAATATTTGGATGAAAATCCTTTGCAGTCAATGACTGAATAAAGTCTAGAACCCATGGGCATCACCAAATCCTATTTCCTACAGGCATTTTTTGCAGCCAGCTTCAGTTGCTGTTTGTGGGTCTCTCTGACTTGAGTTTTGTCTATAGTGACTGAAAAGCATGCTCTGATGGGTTGAGATCAGGTGACTTGGTTGTTGAAGAATATTTCTTTGCCTTGACAAACTCTTGAGTTGCTTTTGCAGCATGCTTTGGGTCATCATCCATTTGTACTGAAACAGTAGTCCAATCAGTTTTGCAGCATGTGTATGAACAAGAGTAGAGTGTATAGCCTTGTAGACTTCAGAATTCATTCTGCTACTTATATCAGCAGTGACTTCATCAATAAACACTAGTGACCTTGTTTCCACTGACAGCCACACATGCCCATGGTCATAACATTATTTCCACCATGTTTGACAGGTGATGTGGTAGGCTTCAGATCAGATCAAATTAGCACCTTGTTGTAAACCCTCTGTATTTACATCCAAGAAGGCATCACTTAATTGTTTACTTTGCCAGTGATACACTTACCTCCTAGAGAGTGTTCTTGACTTGGCTAGATGTTGTGTGAAGGTGTTATTCTCAACCAAGTAAAGAATTTAGCAATCATCCACTTTAGTTTTCATCTGTAGTCTTTTGGGCCTTTTGGTGTTGCTGAGCTGGTCAGTATATTCCTTTTTTTTTTAAGAATGAAACGGATTATTGATTTGCCCACTCCTAAAGTTTTTCCCATCTATCTGACAGGTTTATTTGGGTTTTCAGCCTTATGATGACCTCTTTCACTTGCATGAACATTTTTTGGACCACTTACTGAGAGTTTCATTGAACAGCTACCAAATCCAAGTCCAACCCTCGGAATAAATTCCAGATCTTTTATCTGGTTAGTCTGTTATTCAATAATGAGGGAACATGCCTCACCTGGCCATAAAACTGCCTATCACTTGTCCCATTACTTTTTAAGACTGAAAATGGGAGACTATGTTAAAAAAAAATGGCTGGAATTAATAAACAGCTAATGAAGTACTTCTGTCAAGCCCCTTGAATTAAAGTTGAAAGTCTGCACTTTGATCACATTGAGTGTTTGATTTAAAATTCACTGTACTTTTTGTATAGTGGCAAAAAAGTGTCACTGTCCCAAAACCTATGAACAGATGGTGAACATGATAAATAACTATGTAGTTTACTGTGTTAGCGTGCCAATATTTGCCAATGAGCATTAAACAGACTACAACTGAGGTTGATTAGTTTTACTGATATTTGTTCATTAATCAAAGCACTGGACAAGCTGTGGTGGAAGGCATTGGTGTGATGGCCTATGCAGCAGCCAGACTTTAGTCTATGTTAGCCATTACCACTACTGGAATCCACCACTGAGTACTCCCGGGGACTTGCTTAGTTGTCTTTTAATGTTCTGAAAACTACATTTTCATATATTGCCTTCACCAATTTTGGCAAGCTACTACTTCCTGCATGAGTTTGAAATAAAATCAGCCTGATGCATTATTAGGTTATAAACATCCTTTTTCCTTTTGAAAAAGCTGCCCCTCTCTATGTTGAGGTGCATTTATCTGCCAAGAGAGAATAAGCAGTATACACTGCACAGCCCAATTACAGCAGATCAAAGCCAGGCAACATGAAGTAGGAAAGGGAGAATAAAAACAGTAAGACACAATTCAGGTTAGGGTTTTTGTTTGTTTCACAGGAACAGCATCTAAAGTGGAAGTAAAGTGAGTAATAAACAGGCCCCCACTTTTCATTCATTTCCTTTCAGTGAATCACAAGCAAAGACAATATAGTTCTGCTGTGTTCTCATATTCATTGCACCATCTCCATTCCTCCAGGATTAACTTCCATTTCTGATGTGTGCGTATAAAACTACAGCTTGGTCTGACAATATTTTTAATGTGTAGACATTTAAAAATGTGAGCCAAAAGGCTCTTTAGAGATTAACCCTCACAGATTTTCAGAGCCAGATCAGCCGAGTTCAAACATCAAGTGAAAAAGCTATTGGTCACTGTGTAAGGAAAAAAAGGACATGTAGATAGGTTTTTGTTTTCCCTAAACAATAAACATTTACATATACACAAACTTCTAGAGACCAGTATGTTAATGACATAGGAGGTTATGTGGCTCACAATTCCCTGGTTATTGTAATGTGTCAACTATGGAAAGGAGGAGGAAAGTTTTCTTGTCATTAGTTGGGTGTACTGCATAAATTAATGAGAATCAAAATCCACTGAGAAGTCCAGGAGGTTCACAAAAAGTTATATCCAGGACAATGGCCCCAGTTCTTGACCGGCCCTAGCCCAGCTCAAGATATCACAATGCAGCAAAAAAAAAAAAACTAATGGGGTGTGTGTGTGTGTGTGTGTGTAATATATGTATGAATGCAGAGAAGCACACAGTCATTTTTAACGTCCATTACAAATCAGAACAATACTGTTAGAAGTGAGTCTTGTGAAAATGGAAAACTACAACTAGAACCTTTACCACAATTTGGGTGAAGACCCATTAGGTGTTTATTGGGTGCAGGTTTAACCAAAAATCTGACCAATATTCCAGGAGGAAAAGCTATTCTTGTGAATTGTAGATGTGAGGACAGCTGTGGCATGAGCTCATCAGTCTTGTGGCCAGGTGAGGCAATTACCACATCCCACTGTTTGGGCTTTACCATCTGATGGCTTTTTGTTCAGTCTTAAAATTAGGCGAAGTATCTTGTGACCCTCGTATCATGCCCTGCTAATTCAGAAACAAGCACACAAGTACTGCAATTAAAAGAGCTTACATTTTTCCTAAGTTTAAAAAAAAGTTCAGCTTATTTCTAAGGAACTAACTGAGGGCCTGAGTCAAGAGGAAAGAGTATTTAATGTGACAAGAAAAGGAAATTATTTCCTCATGTACTACTTAACATCAGCATGATGAAAACTACTAAGGGCAAGAAGTAGAAAGGTCAAAGATTCAATGTGCAAATCTAGAGGAACTCATAAGGACAAGCTTGAGGACACCACAAGGAAATTATAGAAGACCCTTCAGTCAGAAGGTGAAATCAGCATTTCCTTCAAGGAACCAAGGCAGTCTGTCAAAATGGAATTTTAGACCAATTGTGGGATCTTACACAAACAATAGTTCTGGAAAGAAACTTTATTAAATCAAACCCCTGTAGATACTTTACCGGCATTTATAGTTTTTGCAACAGCTGAGCAATTAAAAAAAAAAAAAAAGACTTACAAAAGATTTTTTTTTTTTTATGGCAACCACCTCACTGTAGACAAACACCATAACCAACGCTCACTCCTAATACAGTTTACTCAATAGGCAAACAGATTACTGACATCCACACCTACACACACTGCATACTTAACCGTAGTTCAAAACCAAACTTCAATTTAAATAAGTAAAATTCATTAATAAATATTAATTATATCATTAAGTGGGTGTACAATTCTGTTTTAGAAAGATTTCATTAGTGATGTTGGTATGCATGTGCCTGTGTAAGAAAGATTTTAAGTGTGCACAATATAAAAGGAAATCTGGAAAAGAACAACAAACAGTGAGACAAACACAGACATGTACGCCACTCTTTCCTCACAATAAGGAAAGTCAAATATATAAATATATTTCTAAAGTGCATCTGTTAAAGACTTGTCAAATTAAGTCATCTGCGGTCCCAATTTTTAAAAAGAAAAAACAAAAACCTAAAATACATGTCTGAACGTGCAGCAGATATATTGAGCAAAAAACTACCTACATACATGCACAGGGTTTTTTTTTTTTTTTTTTTTTTTTAAAAAAAAAAAAAAAAAAAGAAAAAAAAAAAAAAATTTTAAAAAAAAAAAAAAAAAAAATCAACCAAGAGGAAAAATAAACAAATCAAGGAATAAAGTTGCATCTTGAAGTATGCTGATGCTCTAATACTTTAGATGCAATTACCCTGTTACTATCTGCTCACAGAGGTCCAAGGGATCTTCCAGGATTGGTGACACTATTTCCTGGAGAACTGCTTGATCTGTAGACAGTGATTTAATACCTGTTGCTCTTTAATCTAGAATATAATCTTCTCCAGATTAGGTTGGATTTGCAGCATGTGTACCAAAGTAAGAAGTAAACCACTTTTTTTAGTGCTAAAATTCTAGGATTAATGCTGAAGATACCTATATAAGCCCTAAACCTGCTTCATATTACAGGTTTCTGGGGTCTCCTCCTGAATGCCTGAATCACCTCACCATGGAGCTGTGCTGGAAAGAGATCCAAACCACTTCATCTGACTTCTTTCGATACATAGGAGCAGCAGCTCTGCTCTAAACCTGGGCCAAGACACCCTTTTTAGGAGACTCATTTCTGCTATTTGTTTTGTGTCCTCGTAGTGTTGAGATTTACACATTTGCCTTACAAGAAAAGGTCCCTGGTTTGATGAACATGAATATAGATTGACAAGCAACAGTCCAGTACAACAGTCCACTTGTTACACTCCTCCTCTATTCTTTCCCTACATGTGAACACGACCCTGAGGTACCTCCACTTTATGCAACTGAGAACCATGGCCTCAAATTTGCAACTGTTCAATTCTCGTATCAGTCACTTTGCTCTCAGCTACAAACTGCCCAGTGTAAGGAAAGATGAAGGTCAGCCGCCTCACATCATCTACTAAAAGCTGATCCCGAGACCACCAACCCACCTTTTGGACGTCAGAGAAATTCTCTCCATAAAATTTATGAACAGAATCTGTGACAGTGGGGAGCCCTTGCTGGCAAGGAACCATTATTGTGGTTCCTTGTGGGTGTCTTTGTTCCTTGTCACTTTTCTTCTTTATTTTATTTAGATCCTGAGGTCCCAGGTACTGGCACAGTATTTCTCTCAGCTGTCACTGCCATGCACCCTCAAATGACACTAAATGCCTGCATCAAATCCATCCATGCAACAGCTAGCAAGACATAAACAATATCTTTAGTCTTTTGATTGTCTCATAGGAAAACCTCAGAGTTCACCTTAAAGCTGGGATATTTCATTTCCAAAGCGATGCACTGACTGAATGCTCTCCATCCGATGTGCACCGTGCCTAATGCAAACATTTCCTTTGCCTGGTTTGATTTTTATATTTTGTCACATCAAGGACTTAAATTCACTTTTCTAAGTGTATTTGAGGTACGCTCCCATTTAAGGAGTATCACAGGTATGATTTGGGGCTGCTTACATCTCGCTGTGAGATATATTAAAATATATATTTACTGACAAGGTTCTTCTCTGCTTTCAGCCATTCTGATGTGCTTTTTACATTTCAACCATTTAAAGCTCCGAAAAACGGCTATGCAGTGTTAAAGGTATTTTATATCATCTGCCAGAATTGGGGGAGGCCATAAAAACGTGATGCAGTGGTTCATTTAGCTAGCGGTTAACATCTTTACTACTGTACATCCATTTCTCTCTGCACAAGACTTCAAATGACACAAGTGTCACATCAGGACAAGGCGCTGCTGCAGTGCTCAGCCAGTGAATGATATTTGCCCTCCCGTTGCTTCATGTGGACCATGTAGAGGCGGTGCACTGGTAATTTGTGTGCACCCTTAATGTAGTGCAGCAGTTAAATGGGAGAGGAACCATATTTCACATTTATCAAGTGGCTGTTTACTGCAGCAGCTACCACGCTGGCTAGCTGTCACTAATCATATCCTGGCCCTCAGGCTGCAGCCTAATCACCTCTTTAACTCCCTCACTCTCTTTCTCCCGCAGTCACTCTTGTCCTCTCTTTTTCTCTCTCATTTCACGTCTCCCTCCTTCTTTAGGATTCCTTTTTTATTTATTCTTTGTCTTTTTTCTCCAGCTCTTGCCTTTTTTGATCATCCTCTGTCATATGTCAGAGCACAGAGGCTTCTGAAATATGCGATCCTCCTCTGTTCTCTTTTTCCCCTCCTCCTACACTCTTATTTAGTTTCCCCGTCACCAGAAACCATCCTCTAGCTGTAGCCTTCTATCTTTCTCTTCAGCTCTTTTTTGTGTCTCTTCTTTGAAGCACTCTCTGGAGAGGAGTCTCAGTAATAAGTGGGTCCAGACTTCAGTCCTTCCCATTACCTCATAGGGTTCACAGCTCCTGGATTCTTGGAAAAACGGAGACTAGAACATGATAGCAGTCATCCTTAGAGGTCAAACTTGTATGAGTACCTACATAGTTTGAAAGATCTGAGAAGAAGGAGAAAAAAGGGGAAGAATCAGAAAAGTGGGTTCAAAATGAGAAGCGGCAACAGCTGGAGGACTGCCAAGTGTCCCAGTGGCTGACACTGAGGGAGAAGAGAAAGACAGCAGATTGAAGCTGACAGACCGAAGGACCTTTGAGAAGGAGCTAGAGTAGAAAAGGAGCAGCAGCAGGGGAGGAGGCTAAGTAAGGACAACATAGGAAAGCTAATAAAAGCCTGAAATTCAGAGTGAGTTTGTGAGAGGGAAAAAAGAGGTTGATTCTAACACAGAGACACAACAGGCTGGTGATGCCCCCAAACAATGAGAAAATGACAGGAGGAGGCACAGAGCAAGTTCAAAGAATCATAAACTTCAGAGAAAATGAGCTAATTGTCTGTTTTCACTGCAAAGACAATGCAGAAGAAAAGAATGATGACACATGAGCAAAACCACCCTGACAGTAGGAGATGCTTAGTTCATTTGTATTCATGGTAACAGCATGAGGAGAACCAGCTGTTTGGTGTGTGTGTATGTGTTTTGATTAATCGTGTATATTACCTTACGCTGGAGGTCACTTTCCCTCTGCCAGCCCAACACCTATAACAACTGCAGGAGAGGTAAATTACTGGTGGGGGTAACATGAAGCTAATGAGATGAGCACTTAACTCTTATTGTAATGAACTTAGAAGTAAATTATAAGACCGACACTGGAATGAGGTGTACAGTTTGAGTTTGTGGGTGTATCTTATGTGTGGTAATTTGCTGTACGTGTGTGATTTGTGTCCATCATCTAAAATCTGACTTCCAAGGTGAATTTTTCTCATTTTGTGTGTTTGCTTTAGGTGTGTCCTTCAACAGTGTTTACACTCAGATCTGGAGAGTACTGCTTCATCTGGCCGCAGACCCCTTTCCTGAAGTGTCGGATCTGGCCATGAAGGTCCTCAATAGCATCGCATACAAGGTGTGTTATGGCTGATTCCTGTGGGACTTTCTTTCTGAACATAATCTGTGTAGAAAAGATTCACATAGCCACCGTGACTTCACTCTTTGGTTTATGAAGTCCAGTTCTGAAGCTTCAGTGTTAGCATTTTTGTGGTTTCCATGTGGGTTTTTGGAATCAGAAGTGACCATAATCAGACTGGAGGGTTTTATCGTAAGCTACTGCTGCCTCCATAGACTATATAGACTATATACACTGCCTGGCCAAAAAAAATGTTGCCTCCTGGATTTAACTAAGCAAATAGGTACGAGCCTCCTATTGGATAATTACTGCATGGGCAATTATCTTTCAGCTGGCAACAAGTTATTTAATCCCAACTGGTGCAATGAGTTGCTTCTCATTTCTTAAACAACCATGCCGAAATACACATCCCGTGGTCGTGGAAAAGATGTTAGTCTGTTTGAGAAGGGTCAAATCATTGGCATGCATCAAGCAGAGAAAACATCTAAGAAGATTGCAGAAACTGCTAAAATTGGGTTAAGAACTGTCCAACACATTATTAAAAACTGGAAGGATAGTGGGGACCCATCGTCTTCAAGGAAGAAATGTGGCCGGAAAAAAATCCTGAATGATCGTGATCGGCGATCACTTAAACGTTTGGTGAAATCAAATCGAAGAAAAACAACAGTAGAACTCAGGGCTATGTTTAATAGTGAAAGTAAGAGCATTTCCACACACACAGTACGAAGGGAACTCAAGGAATTGGGACTGAACAGCTGTGTAGCCTTAAGAAAACCACTATTCAGTGAGGCTAACCGGAAAAAAGGCTTCAATTTGCTAGGGAGCATAAAGATTGGACTCTGGAGCAATGGAAGAAGGTCATGTGATCTG
>VUQH01032545.1:0-12502 GCA_015106775.1 Etroplus canarensis | reverse complement strand
CTCTCTGCTCTCCTTTCTGTCTTCTCTGTTCCCTCACCCCCAACCTGTCGAGGCAGATGGCTGCCCCTCCCTGAGCCTGGTTCTGCCGGAGGTTTCTTCCTGTTACAAGGGAGTTTTTCCTTCCCACTGTTGCCAAGTGCTGCTCATAGGGGATCATCGGATTGTTGGGGTTTTCCTTTTAACACTGTTTTATCTTTACCCTACAGTGTGAAGCGCCTCGAGGAGACTTTTGTTGTGAATTGGCGCTTTATAAATAAAACTGAATTGAATTGAATTGAATTGAAAACAGGAACTAAAGGTAAAAACTTTTCATAAACCTGCTAAAAGAGGGAAATAAATTCAGTTTCTCCTCATTCACCAAACATCTAACAACAGAGTACAAGAACACAGCAGCAGTGATGAATATCAACCCAGTGAGTGGACATACAGTCTGCTATGAGGTTGTACCCTCCACACAGGCACCTCCTGGCAGTCCTCTCTCAATCCTCTGAGCCCTCTGCTGGCCTCTGCACCACCTGCTCCTCAACTCCACAGCAAAATTCAGTCCATCTTCTGCTCCTCCTCTACTGTCCAGCATCAGTCGGCCTCCTGTACTGTCATCTCTTCACACTCAGCAGGGCTCGTGCAGGTATTAAAAGAGGAATCATCAGCATGCAGCAAATAAGCTAAAGAGAAGGAGAAAACATGCTGAGATGCACAACACAGACTCTACCAGCCAGTGTCAGGTACATGTGGCAGCAGTGAGTGGTTTATCAGAGCTGAGGAGGGGAGTGAAGGAAGCAGACTAGGTCACACCAGCTAGAAATGCTCCTTCATCTTCTTCTTCTTCTTCTTTTTCTTCTGGCTGCTTCCTTTAGGGGTCGCTACAGCAGATCATCTGGCTCCATCTCACCCTACCCCTCGCACCCTCTTCTGTCCCACCAACCCTCTGCGTGTCCTCCTTCTCTGTGGTCTTCTTTTGTCTCTCCTTCCTGGCAGCTCTGTCTTAAACATCCTTCGTCCAATATATCCACTGTCTCTCCTCTGGACATGTCCAAACCATCTGAACCTGGTCTCTCCTACGAACGTGCCCGAGTCTGCTGTGGTAAAAACCAAGGAAGCACCCAGAAAAGTTCGTGATTCACTGACTAGAAAGCAAACTCTTGGTTAGGTTATGTAAAAATCATAGTTTTTTATAAAATTGGAATGTTGTTAAGATTTAAGGATCTTTGTCATTAAAACTGGTGATTGGTTTCTTGGTTCAAGGAAACCAAGGAACCAATCAGATCACTGCCCAAAGTCCAGTGTGAAGCTGACCCATACCATCCACCTCAACCTCCACCCTGCAGCATGGCTTTAAAATGTCAGCTGACTTTCTCTTTTGCTCCTGTCATAATCATCATGGCCACCAAAGGGTGCTGTAACTAAGAAGTAAACATATTTTATTTGAAGTTAGAGATTCTGATTCTTGTGGCCAGCAGAGGTGTCTGTACTTACAGTATCGATGTATCAGTGGGCTGTAATAACCTGCTGTATGAACATCTTCAGCATAGTGGTTCATGGGAGGACAGTTACATCACTGTCCTGGCTGTAGAGCACAGCAGCGTGGTGCTGGTCTGCTGAAACCAGAAATACACGTTTAGACTGACTGTTGGATGAGAGGAAGTGAGTGACATGTATGATGGTTCATGTGTGTGAAACGAGTCTCGCTGCACATGTGACTTTGACTGTGTGTGTGTGTGTGTGTGTGTGTGTGTGTGTGTGTGTCACTGAGCTTCCTGGGCAGTATTCCTGTGGGTCGATGCTTCCTGCCAGGAAATAGGTTCAGTTTCAGAGTCAACACTGCAGTGTGCACACACACACACACACACAAAAGTCATATAATCCTACATCAAATCCCTGATGGACGCCCTGATATTGACCTAACCCTGATAAAAACAATACCATTGTGATTTTTACCTCATCAGTAATTATGTAATATTTATGACTCAAACTCCATGTTCTTTTTCTTAAAATGTTTTCTTTCATAATGTTTGCACTGTGGAACACATTTTGAGAAGTGTTGGGACACATGGTGAGCAGTAAGAAAATCTTGTTCCCAGGCCAGCTGAGAGACATAGTCTCTCCAACATGTCCTGGGTCTGTCCCGGGGTCCTCCAAGAAGGACGAGCCTGAAACTCCTCAGGAGGCATCCTGATCAGCTGAACCACCTCACCTGGCTCTTTTCTATGTGGAGGAGCAGCAGCTCTACTCTGAGCCTCTCCTGGATGACTGAGTTCCTCACCCTGTCTCTAAGGGTGAGTCCAGCAACCCTGTGGAGGAAGCTCATTTCATTCTTTCATCATTACCCAAAGTTCATGACCACAGGTGAGGGTAGGAACATAGATCAACTGGTAAATCAACAGCTTTGCCTTGGAGCTCAGCTCCCTCTTCACCACCACAGACCAGGACAACGTCCACATCACTGGAGACGCTGCTCTGATCCGTCTGTCCATCTCCTGCTCCATCCTCCCCTCAATAAGACCCTGAGATGCTTGAACTCCTTGACTTGGGGCAGGACCCTCTTTATTTATCCAATCACAGTTTATTGGTCCTGGTATGTAATTTGCAAAACTTTAGTAAAATTGATCTCGTTTTAGCTTGATATACTTAAACAGCCTGTTGGAAGTGGTTTTTAATGTCAATATGACTTTTTCTGTACGAATAAAGGATAAAATAATCATTTCAATGACAATTAATTAGGTGACATGCAGTTTTGTGTGTGTGTGTGTGTGTGTGTGTGTGCGTGTGTGTGAGTGAGTGAGTGAGTGAGTGTGTGTGTGTGTGTTCTGTAGCAGTCAGTTCAGAGGTTTGCAGGAGGATGTGAGGATCAGGAAGTTTCCCTGCAGGTCAGCAGTCATTATAACATGCATTCATACTCCCTGACGTTGGCTGGCGTATCACAGAGGAATACTGTGATATGATTCTATGAGTCTCCACTTTTATTACCAATATAAAATATCTGTGGCTGCTTTTATTTTAGGCTTTTCTTTGTTTCTCTGGTTCTTTTGGCTTTTTGTGTAATCTGCAGAGGTGAGCCAATAACGTGTTTTTTACATTAAATTTGGGATCTTTATACAAAACTTTACCCCATAAACAAAATGCGATCAAAACCAAACATGATATTGACTTTAATTTCAGTGCACATTATGAGTAAACACTGGCTTTATTGCCCTGTTTTATTCATGTAACCCCCTCTGTTTGTGCCAGCTAGTACTTAGGAATAAATGTTCCTCTGAAACATCTGTTTGCCAGATGACAGCGAGCTGCCACTAACAAGACTCTGCTGTCAGCAGATTTTAAAATCCTTTAAAATCCTGTCGGTTGTTTTAAAAAAAAGACCAAATTTGATTTAAAGGTTTAAAGAAAACTCAGTTCAAATGATGCACATCACCTCAAAAGAACAATATCTCTATCTGCTCTTCCAAACTTCCCCCAAAAACCTATTAGGCAACAATGTCACAAATCCATCTCACCATCTACCAAGCTGCTGTTTGCTTGGATAACACATCTCAGTGGCTGTTTCCACATCCTGGTGATTTTTGGAATCGCGTCAGTCTGAGACTTGTTTGACTACTTGATGATGATGATGGATGATATTTGGCGGGAGCTCGTAAAACATTTTTCACAACACGACACGAGGCGTTTAATGTCTGCAGAGGCTCGTAAATTCTTTCAGCTCACAGTGCTGCTCTGCATATGACCCTGGAGTGTCTGATTACCTGGGGTAACTTCCTGTGAAATGTGCTCAGTTACTCAAACACATAAACACACAGATATACTCTCTGTACTCATGTTGAGTGGCAGTTTCTAAGCCTAAAAACATGAAGCAAACTCTGAAGTGCCAAAAACTGCAGTCCTTACAGTGGTCACTTGGAGAATCAGTCCTCAGAGATTCCTCAACTTACAGTCTGGTCCAAAAAAACTTTAAAAAGTTCTCAATAGCTGATTTTCTCCTTTACAAGAACTGCATATGTTTTCATTTTTTCACTGGATTTTGTTCAGACGTAAAGTTCAGGGGTTGCTGCATTGATTAGGGCGTGTTGATATAGCTAGATGTCTTCGAGGACTCGTCTGAAGATGCAGAAGTGGACTTCTCCATTGGATTTTGTGCAGCTGAGGGTATTTTATACAGTTCACAAACAAAAATCATGGCTTTCTGTCAGGTACAGTGAGACCATCCAATAAAGTTTGGGCTCCAGCTTTGGTGAGTGAAATTATTTAAGTTTATATATGTTATGTAGTAATAATTAACAGCTGTCTGTCCTGTCTGTTTATGGATTCAGTTTACTAACCAGAATCAGAATATTTTATTAATCATGGAGGGGAAATTACATTCTATTCTGCTGCCATCCAGCTAGTCTTAGGTCATAACAGAACCTTTCACCCTCTTATCCAACTATGACCACATCTGACCCCAAAAAGCAACATGAGGCACTCAGAATGTTAATATTAAGCCTACTGCATCAAAATATGAATTCCAGAAACCAGTGCCACCAACCACCAAGGCAACCCCAAACCAGCAGAGAGATGTAATCTCTCCAGCAGGTCCTGGATCTTCCCCGAGGCGTCTTCCCAGTTTAACATTTCCAAAACACCTCACCTAGGAGGCATCCAGGAGTAACGGCTCCACCCTGAGTCTCTCCTGAGTGGCCAAGCTCCTCACCCCATCTCTAAGGTTGAGACTAGACGCCCTTCAGGAGAAACTCATTTCCCCTGCTTGGGATCTTTCACTGAACTTCCACAGCTTGTGACAGCAGGTGAGGGAAGGCTTTGCTTCCAGCTCCAGTCTCTCTTCATCACCACAGCCTGGTACCAAACTATCCCGCTCCCTTCTTCCCTCACACACACTGAGCAAAACCCCCAGAATCCTAAACTCCTGCACTTGAGGCAGCCACTCTGTAACTATTCCTATAACTAACTGATGGTTATTATTATTATTATTCCAAAACTTCATCTGAGCAACTAAATAAGGCTTTTATTTTGAAAATGTCCCAGAATTATATTCACACAATAAATCTTAAATCTAATATTAATCTCATTTTCAGAGCAATGAATTCTGAAGCCATCTCTGATGTTTGAGAACTTCCCAAAACATTTTCCCAGGTTGAACTTTGACCTTTTCTACCCTGAAGAGGCCTGAGCCATTTAGCCTGAATTTACAGTAGGTGATACTGGAGGCTGAGCCCAAACCTTCAATAAGGTGCAGCGGGTTAAAAGTTCTTAAACACCTGAAGAGGTATCAGCTTTCCACCTGGATTTACTCTCCAGTCAATCAAAGATTCAGGTACTTTGAAAACACACGGCCTTCCATCATCCGCCCTGAATCCTGCCTTGTTCCAGCACATAATGAACACTCCCACCTGGGTATGATCTCTCTTAACCATCATGAGCATTCTTCCCATATTTCCCACGCTCCGTTAGCTTCAAACAATTAGCATTCTGCTCATATTTCTGCAATCGCTCTGACAGCTCCTTTCACCACGGGCAGCTGAACAGCTGTGAGCAACAGGAGATGTCCACTGATGAGCTCTGCTTTCTTCTCTGAGGACGCGTCTTCATGTCAGACTCATTAGTGTCTGGACAGAGAGCATCACCTGGCTTCTCCGCTTGGCTTTTGGTTGGATGTCAGCTCTTTTCTCCTTTCTCCACACAGCAAAAAACAAGCTTCTCTGTCTCCATAAAACTTCATCAAAATCTTCTTTTCTTTTTCTAGACATATTTTTGCTTCTTTTCATCTAAACTGTTTTTCTTCTCTGTATTTGCTTCCTGCTGCCTGTCCGTCACAGTGATGCTGAGGTGATGACATACAGGAAGAGGACTGTGGAAAAGCAGCGCAGGGCTGGACAGTGGGCTCCTTTATCCCACTGTAATACACAAAGAGAAACCGGGGGGACGGGGCCCCTTCACCACACTGTGAAGAAACTACAGGGAGAAGGTCAAGGGCCCCTCTGTAATACTGCTCCTGTATGCTTGTTTCCCTGGTGAGGATTCAAATCTTTCCACTAATCCTGTTTATTTGACCCGTACAACTAAAACAAATGTGTTCAACACTCTGACCGTAACTATCAGCTCGTTCTTCATGTTGGTTCTTTCCTAACCTTTCACCTCCAACCAAACCCTAACCTTAAAGCCACTTTGGATCATCTCCTCTTCAGGATTATGGACTTTCTGACACAGCAGCATCACTTTCATTATTTGATCATTCTGTAGATCTTTGGTTTTCAAAGGCTAAAAAATCAATGTGCTGGTAAAACAAGACAAACTGATTTAAACTTAAATTGAAGGATTCTCATTAGCAAGACAGTCTTGTTATAAGAAAGTGCTTCTGTTTGCTCATAACCTTGTTCTCTTCTCCTCTTGGTCATCCTCACCCAGCACAGCAACAGCTGAGCTGTTGGAGAGACTACAAAATACTGACTTATCAATCACACTGTAAATCAAACCCAGCTTTGTCCTCGCTCTGGTCTCTTATGAGGACAGTAATTTACAAAATAAACATGAGCTTGTATTTGATGTGATTAGAAACTAGACACCAAGCTCATAAGGACAGCGTTTACTGGCAATAAAAATTAATTTATAGACTTCTAGACATCCTGATGTCTTATTTTGCCCCCTGCAGGTCATTAGAAATATGATATATTGTCTTAAAACAGAAAAGCTGTCTGTTCCTTTTTCTGTGTGGTAAAAAAGCTCCATTCAACAATAAAGGTTTAAAGTCATTGATATTTATGTAACAGACTGGAGGAGGTCAAGGCTTTGAATAAAGAATGAGGACGTGTTCCTGGGGATGGGACCCTAAGAATGGACTCTTTCATATGGCGTCTCACTCATCAGGATGGAGGGAAAACGGGCGTCAGTGTTTTGGGCACGTGAATCTCTCAGTTTGAAGTTTCTCCCACATGACAGAGATTAGGAGCCTGGAGACCACATGGTCTTGTGTTTCTACCCGTCTCCTTCCTCCGTTCTCTCACACGTTTGTCTTGTTAATGATGAGGAAGAGGAGGAGAGGAGGGAAAGCGTGCAGGATGAAAGAAACATGCCGTTCTGTTCCCCTCAGAATATCAGACATGTGAGGCATGAAGGTGAAGGCTTCGCTCAGCTGCCTCACGCCCGCCTGGTCAGTCGAATTAAAGCTGCTGTACAATGTTGTGCATGAATGAATTTTAAACACGCTGTAAAGTGCAGGCACTGCAAATATTAACATGGCTTGTTGGCATGACTACGACTGTGGAGGAGCATATAGCAGGGATACCAGCAGAAGTTCTGAAGTTCATTCAGAACCAGAATCAGTGCCTATTCTGGAGGACGTTTTTGCACATTTTCGTGCACATTGTACCTGCTGGGTGAGAAAAAACATCTGTATGTGAACCACATCAGCAATGAGTTTTCAAACTGATAAAATCCACAATCGGTTAGGTTGAAATGACAAGCTAACATGTCTCCACCCTGGATTCTGAATGATTAACAGATTCAAGACATATTGGTTTATTAGTACTTATAATAGAAAGTTAGCCGTGCAATGCTGCAAAAAGTAATGGTGCAAAGTCAAAATGTGCTCCAGTTTGATATGATTGCTGACATTTGACCTCATTTCCTGCATGGCGTCTTTGATTTCAATCATAAATGACTGGATAAAGAGATACTTTACATTAATATGATACCTTTCATGGCAGCTGGTCTGAAAACAATCTGTGCTCAACATTTACTAACACCGTGCTTTGAACGTGGCGTGATCAAAGGAATCTAATCAGCACGTAGTTTGAAAGTTTTGTGGTTAAACTACACACTATATATAAATGACTGACGTAGCTTCCAGGTGCTTCCAGCCTGCATTATTTCTGATGGCCAGCTGGGGGCGCTGACTCTGACGTCTGTGGGAAAACTGCCCTCAGCTTCTTGCTTTTTGACCTTTTTAAAGTCTTATTAACATGACAGGCTCTCTCACCAGCTTAGGCATGTAGACACACGTGGACACATGTGGACACATGTGGACAGGTAAAGACAACTGCTAAAGTTCAAAACGAGCATCAGAAAGGGGAAGAAAGGTGATTTAAGTGATTTTGAACATGGCATGGTTGTTGGTGCCAGATGGCCTGAGCTGACATTTCAGAAACAGCTGATATACTGGAATTTAACCACATCTGTAGGTTTTACACAGAATGGGCCAAAAAAGAGAAAATGTCTTGTTGATGCCAGAGGTCAGAGGTCAGAGAAGATTAGCCAGACTGCATCAGGCAACAGTAACTCAAATAACCACTCAATACAACCAAGGAACACAGAAGAGCAGCTCTGAACGTACAACACATCAAACATTGAAGCAGATGGACCACAGCAGCAGAAGACCACAGAACTGGTCAGCAGTGACTGGATAACTGTCCCCTGGTCTGAAGAGTCTTAATTTCTGTCACTAAATTTGGACAGTAGGGTCAGAATTTTGGTGTAAACAACATAAAAGCAGGGAAGCATCCTGCCTTGAATCAGTGGTTCAGGCTGCTGCTGGTGTAATGGTTTGGGCTCTTTAGTACCAACTTCTGCATCATTCTTCTTTTCACAATCAGCTCTACGGACCCCACAGCAGTCCACAGCACAGAGACGGCCTTCTTTATCAGTTTGTTCAGCTTCTTTGGGTCACTGGCTCTGATGCTGCTGCACTGAAGGACCTAAAGCTTTCTCAGGAAGTAGAGGACCCACCTTCTGATGGCTGCTTCCAGCAGGATAAAGTGCCATGTCACAAAGCTCAAATCATCTCAGAATGCTTTCCTGAACACGACGAGTTCAAATGGCCTCCAGTCACCAGATCTCAGTCCAACAGGGCATCTTTGAGATGTGGTGGAAAAAGGAGATTCTCATCGTGGATGTGCAGCAACTATGTGATGCTATCAAGCAGATATGGACCTCTCTAAGGCTTGTTTCCAGGACCTTGTTGAGTCTATGTTACAAACAATTAAAGCAGTTCTGAAGGCAAAAGTACTAGCAAGGTGTACCTAATAAAGTGGCTGGTGAGTGTATATATTGTACATTATGGCTCCCTTTAGAATCAGATAAAGAAGGGAGAGTATGACATCTGGTTTAAAAAAAGCAGTTACTGCAGTCAAAATGAATGTCCTCAACTCAAGGCTATGTCCATCTTTTATATTCAGTCTATGGGACGACCACATGTCCAGCAGTGCAGAAGGCTCAGGTACAGGGCACCGTCCACAATCAGAGGGACAAATTTAAAATGCCACAACAAAGAAGAGGAAGAAGGTCAGATAAGTTAGAAACTTGCAGGGTGCGGCAGACCTCCACTAATCTTTCAGCTTCTGGAACTTGTTTTATTCTCATGTCTTGTTTCTGTGACACCTCAGTTCCTCTCAGGTCATCAGAATAATATCTGCTGCTGCTCTGAACAGGTGCAGCAGATTCACACTTTTTATCTTGTTCTGAGTCACATTATGAGCCTGATCTCTGTGATGCAGCTGAACAAAATGCAGATTAACTGTAGGCAGTCTGTGTCTCAGTTCCAGACATATTAAATCAGAGGACTTGCTTTTTGTGGATTGTTGCTTGATGTCATCGAGCGTCGTCAGATAACGTCTGAGCTGATGAGAAGTCGCCACGTTAAGAATGAGAGGCATGCAGGGGATGAAAAGAATGAAGTTTGGGGTTTGGAGCAGAGCAGCACGGCAACATGGGAGGTCCGTTCATGCCTGTGTGATGATCTCCTGCCTCACTTGGTTAGAACAGAGAGCTTTTTGACCACCAACTTAATTACTCATAACTCCCAAGAATCAAACATACAGCAGGAACAAAGTGAAGGAACAAGAAGAGTGAAATCAGCTTTGCTGGCTGAGATCAGCTGCTACCAGACACTTTGATTAAATGGATTAACAAATATAAGAATGAGAGCTTAAAAGGACCAAGCGTAAGGCTGATGCAGCAGATGAAGGATTTCTGTCATCACTGTGCTGTGCAGCCTACAGTTTTTGTCATGTGTGGTATAACAGAAGATCACATGCAAGTTAAAGCTGCTGAGCATTTCATGCATTTCTGAACAGTGAACTGAGCTCTCAGCTCACATGAGACCAGAGGTCCAGAGGTTTAGGACTCTGGGAGGAAACTGGAGCACCCAGAGGAAGTTCACACAGGTAGGAGAACATGCAAGCTCCACACAAAAAGGGCTGAAACCACTTCAGCACCAGGATATGGAACCTCACACAAGAGCATTTTCATTTAATTTTTGTTGCTTATTCTTATCTTTAAACCCCTTACTATGATAAATACACTATATGGACAAACTAAGAGGCCACACCTCTGTCTCATTCAGTCCCTTTACCACAGGTGGAAACAGTCAAGCAGGTGTCCATGCAGTCTGCCTTTACACACATTTTTCAGAGAACGGGTCGTTCTGAAGAGCCCAGCTTGGTGCTGTGATATGATGGAAGAGTCGACAGGTGAAGTTCCTCCCCTCCTGGATATGAGCAGCTTTGTGCTGCTGAGTTCTGAAAGCTTCCATTTTGTAATAATATCATTTACAGTTGGTCATGAACACGTGTCCCCCGTAGTGTAGCGGTTTACACAAGCGAAGGGTCCCTGGTCCGATTCCAAGTGGTGACGCAAGCCCCTCTCACCATGGAGGGTTGTGTCAGGAAGGGCATCCAGTGTAAAACCTCTGCCAAATTACCATTGCGGATTAATCCGCTGTGGCGCCCCCTTGGTGGAGAAAACAAGGGAGCAGCTGAAAGGTATATATAATCACTGACACACATCAGCTGTGGTCATGTCCTTGTCACTGTCACACTGCTGGAACCAACCAGCTGGACCTCTGTTGGATAAGGTCAGTGTCTTTAAATATTATGTATATTTATGGGGAATATTCATGCTAAATGTTTTTTACACTATATATTTTTTAAATAATTGACATTAATTTGTAAAACTCTGTTTTCATTTCAACATGATTAAAGTTTTTTGCAAATTCTTGTCAAAAAGATAAATTATATTGATGATGATTTCTCAAATAGGTGGGTCTTGAGTTGGCCTCCAGATCCAGGCAGGTCTTGAACCGGTGGCCCTCAGCAACCCTCTGGTGTCAGCTGAGGCTCCCAACAGACTGAACCACTGCCGTCCCCATAAACAGCGTTTAGGGTTTTGTTGATAATTGAATAATTCATAACAACTGTGAACTGGTAAATTCCTTTATAACTGACCTATTTAAATGTTAAGGCTTAAAGTTTATATTAAAAAGGTGGTGCCCTGTTTGAGTGACAGGTGGAGGTCATCACAGGCTGCTCTGTCAGCCAGCTGTTTACTGGGCTGCTGATTTAAATGACTGAAATGGCCCCCTGCGGTGCCTTTTGGAGCATTTTTTAATTCAATAATCTGACAAAGGGTCATCCTTGCTGTGCAGTTAAATGTTCCAACAGCCCATCCAGTAACGTTCATGTTTCACTTATGGAAAGCACAATTAGTTTTTCACTAATTAACAGGTAAGTGAATAAATAGACATGATCAGTTCTGGCTCCAAAGCAGTGGTGGCCAATCTGCTGCCGTGGAAGCTTCAAAAGGAGAATTGATCAACCAGTGGGTAACGTCAGGGCAGCTACATTCACCCTTGTTTTTTTATTGCATTTTTCCCATGTTTCCTGTCAGCTCTTGTCCAGATGCCTGCAACTTTTCTAATTAAGGGACATAGCCAAACACAAACAAGCCAAACACAGGCGCCATGTTTTGAACTTAATTTTGAATCAAGTTCAAAACATGGCGCCTGTGTTTGGCTTTGCCGCTGCTGCAGCTTGTTGGAAGCGACAGTGTAGTTTTTCATTGTCGTCAGTCGTTGTCTGTAATGTCATCTTTGCTTTGTTGTGTTCTGACTTTGCTTCTGCTGTTTTAATTTATGATCTGGATACACTGCTAAACATTAAAGATTCAATGGAGAGCTACTGTGACAGCTGGGACAGCTACAGAACAACTTTTCCTCCTCCTCTGGTGTGTTCCTTACTTGAGTGTGCGCTGCTGTGCACAACCTGCGGGACTCCTACCCCTAAGAGATGGAAAAGGGGAACGAGGGCGTCCAGGTGAAACTGAGAAGGTACCGCAGGCTAGTTTCTTGGCTGTGGGGAGACTCCCGGTGCCTGCGACCAGTTCCTCTCCAGACATTTGGTGGGGATGTTACCCTGCCACCTGGAACCAAGGCCCCATGGCTCGAGAGCAGTATGCTCACCCTGTGTCCGTCGTCTGTTCTCCGGTTTGCTGGTGGCGGCTGTGTCCGCTCATCAGTCGCTGTCTCCCCTGGCTCTGGAGTTGCCGCCGTGCCAGGCGGGCACATAGGTGTCCATAGGTATTTAACTCAAGTGCCGCTGCAGTCAGCTGTTGACTTTGTAGATCAATCGTCTTCAGTTCGGTTCGCCCTGCTTAACGTTCGTTCCATAACGAACAAATCATTTATTCTTAAAGACCTCTTTGTTAAAGAGTCTTTAGATTTTAGGTTTTTGACTGAGGCGTG
>VUQH01032543.1:16227-33204 GCA_015106775.1 Etroplus canarensis | reverse complement strand
GTGAGGGGGGAGGGATAATGCTTTTCACAGCTTGGGTGTAGAAGCTGTTCTTGAGAGAGGGGATGACCAGGGTGTGAGGGGTCCTTGATTATTACACTGGCTTTCTGAGGGGGGTGGGGTGCTGTCCAGATCGCCTGCTCTGCTGCCTTCACCACCCACTGCAGGGCCTAACCATGAAATTTTTTTTTTCGGACCGAATGGTCCACGGACCGGGGGTTGGGGACCCCTGCTGTACAGTATATATTCCTGTTTTACATAAAGGTTCAGCATTTTCATTCTATGATTGTTATAAAAGCCTTCAGCTTTCACTGTCCACGTCACTGGCGGGGGATCTCATTACTGCCACGGGCCAGCTGCGGCTTCAGCAAGGACCTGTCACGGTCCTGTCACGGAAAATCAGGCAATTTTAAATGGCTACATCTGTAACTCCTCTGTTTCCTTCTGAATGCATATAACTTTTGTCTAGACAGACTGAATTTTGTCCTGCTTTTCAGATCCTGTGTATCCAACAAGCATACTTTAAATACTGAGTGGTTTCTCTCCTCTGTATCAGAAATGCAGTCTACACAACACTCTGTTTGATCCTTTTGAAAAACCTTTAATAAAACTATCAAAACATTTTCTTGGACTCTTCTTGGACAGTTTTGTGTCTCGGATTTCCACGGCAACATAGTTATATTTAAACTTTAAATTAATAATTCATTCTTAGTTAAATATAATATACTTTAATGACTAGTACTCACCTCTTCCTGCACATGTCCAGCAGAAAAACATTGAGGCCCGTCTCTTTTTCCTGCATCAGTTTAAGGATGCTCTGCACACATAAACAGTTGGCTGAGCGATATGGATTTGGGGCATCTACTGGCACCATAAAACTGTTTCCGTAGTTCTCATATCCATGACCAGCATAATAGAGCAGGCCTAAAGAGGAAGGAGTGCATTTCAGTCAGCTCGCTTTGGTGTAGAAACTCTGGTTATTTAAAGAGGTCTTAAAAAGTTTTTACAGGAACCTTACAGTTTTTTTAACTGATGTTATCTAACTGCTAGAATAACTAACTAGAATGAATACAGTTGCTGTTATGTAGCTGATGTTAGTATAATTCATATTAATTTAAAAGATTAAAATAACACTTTCAAATTTAATCTCTCTGCACCACGATGCACCACAGAACACCACAAGAACTCACTCCTACGTGTGGCCATCAAACTTTACAATTTCTCACTATGACACCTGGAATATTTTCACTTGCTTTATCTTTATATACTGTATATAGTACTGCTAAATTTAGAGTATCTATGCTACTTAAACTTCGACATATAAAAGCGATATATTTAATATTTTTTTGCCACACACTGGACTCTCTGCATAGGGGGTTTTCTCATATAGTTTGTCTTATCTGTACTTTTCTATATTTCATATTTATATTTATATATGCTTAACAGAGTGTCTGTAATGCAAGGAATTTCCCCTTGGGATTAATAAAGTATTCTGATTCTGATAAATCTGTCTTATAACCGATTTTAAGATGTGCATATTTCTGTGACTTCTTGGGCTTGAAAAACTATCCAATAAAACCCAGAGGTACATAAAATACAAACATACCATAGACTCCCTTGTGAAGCAGCAGTAGAAACTCATCAACAGCATTTCTCATCTCTGACTCTGTGAGGTCTAGCAGTGAAACCACCTTGAAATTTAGCTGCCGCAGGAGGTTAGTCAGGTCATAAACATCCACCATGGGAGCTTTAAGCTGCGGGTGGTTCTGGTACGACAGATTACCGATCAGCAGGGCCACTTTGTCAGTTGCTGGGAACAAATATGGGAGAGGGAGGAAAAACAGACTGTTAAAATCTAAAGGAAATCAATCTAATCCTATAATCAAGAGATGGGTTTTCCTTCCATTAGTGAAACATTTCAGAACTGAAAAATGAAGTGCTCCAGTGTGCTGCAAATTTGCTGCAAATTCAAATGAAAATGTCCATGGCAATATTTTGCCTTTAAAAACTACAAGTTTGTCTTCCTGTCAACAATTACGCTCCAAATAGTGCAAGATCCAGTTACAAAACTTACAGGTGTACAGCCGACATGAAAATAAAGGTGGAGTGTATTGTCATTGTGGCAAGTGAGATCCCCAACACACAGATTTTGCATGGATTTAAAGGGGTCATAATGGAGGGGTTTTCCTTTTTTTCCCCACGAGACTGATCTGTTTTACTCATTTTTTCACAGTATCAAAAATGACTAAAAAAAATCTACTTTTTTCTGTCACTTGTTTGAGCGCATCACTTTTTTTTGCAGGCACTGTTGTCAAATATAATGAAAATATAAAATTTTTTCCTACACATCTGTACATGTTACAGGAAGAAAAATATAAATCATTAGAGAACAGCAATTCATATACATTCAAAGCATTTGTGGCTGGTAAACCAGACATTCAGGTAGTGGTGAATCATAATTACCAAGAAATATAGGGCGGAAGGAAGTGTATACTGTGGCAAACACAATATTATTACCACTGTGATGTCAGCCCTTTGTGAAGCTTGTAAATTTCCTTTTTTGGTAACAGTTGGTTTTTTGTGGGTATTACTCTCTGGTGTGTTTTTGGTATGATGCTGTTATCTTGTGCTTCTATGTCACTGCTGATGCTGTGCAATGGGAAAGTTTCACATCTTTATGTTAGTCTAAATATTGAGACAAGATCTGATCTTAAGAATATCAAACACAACAGTAAACAGGTGGAATCTAAAGGAAATGTGCAGCCCTATGAATCCTTACTGTCACAATACTTTCATAAAAATCTCTTAAGGACACTCACCATAAAGTTGTTCAGGAATACTGTTTAGGAAGAATTCATTGGACCCTAAAAGCAAACACACACACACACACACACACACACAATAATCATACATGAAAGCATAACGTGGCAATTGCTGTTTCAGAAAATATGTGATGTGTATTTGCTATGTGAGTTCTTTTACCTTCTCCAATGGCATAAATATCATCTAGGAACAAAAACACAAATATATCACAATCACACAAATTCAGCATAAATAAACTGATTAGTGAAAAGAAAAAGAGAAACTTATAGTAGGTTCTCCGTTTCTGTTCCATGTCCTCAGAAAAAACAAAACCAACAATGAAGTAATTTTCCCTTCATAGGCTTAAACTTTTCCAACCCTGTCACTGGGGACCATTTTAGCAACACATTGAAGAATTCCATTTTAACCTGATGTACATCCTATTTACACTCTCTGAAGAGATTCAGGGGAAGTTAAGAAATCCATAAATCCAGCAAGCAAAGCGCACAAACAGTCGTGTGAAAGCGAAAGTTTTTCCTCAGGACTCTGTGCAAGCCTGTGAAAAACTAAGTAATTAGGGTAAAAAACAGCCAGGCATTGCTAATCTAAAACACTTGATTAAATAATCATCTGCCAGTGTGAACACCTCTATAAAAGCAGAATTTTTTGCAGTTTGCTGTTCCAGAGCATTCAGTTCTGTGTTAAAAATGCTAATCTGCAATAAATGCAAGAATTACATCTCAGATTCCACAGACCTCAGTTAGTTAATGACAGTACAATTAGACAAAAAGTAAACAAGTATGGGTTGTTTGGAAGGATTGGTAAGATAAAACCTCTTCTCTCTAAAAAGAGCTTAGCAGCATGGTTTAGGTTTGCAAAGTTACATTTGAACAAACCACAAGACGTCTGGAGCAATGGTCTTTAGACAGACAAGACCGAAGTGGAGATATCTGGTAATATGAAAACCACCACATTTTGGCAAAACCAAACACAGCATATCCACACAAACACCTCATACCAAATGTGAAGCACAGTGGTGGAGGGGTGATAATTTGGGCTTATTTTGCAACCACTGGAATTGGGCACCTTGCAGTCGTTACTATATACCAAAATATTTCGGAGTCAAATGTGGAGCCAACTGTCCAGCAGTTAAAGCTTGGCTGAAGTTGGGTTGCAACACAACAATGAAGAATTCCAAATGTTGTGATTTTTTCTCTGGTCTCTCTGATCTAGCTTCTTCTCAGTTGCAAATAAATAAGGTTGAGCATCAACAGAAATTACTTGTAACTGCTTTCATATTGGTCCATGTGGTAATCGACCATTGAATTTAAAGGCTGAGTTTCCACAAAGTCATTTTCACACAGATTTTGTTGTTTAAAATGAGTAATATTAACACATTTTCTGAAGGTTCTGGAAACTTGTAATTTTTTTTGCCCTGATGTACACTGCTCAGTGTGACTACTAGTTCTCTAGTAGGGAGTGCTTTGGTGACATGATCCATAGAGTCACAAAAATCAAAAATGGGAAATACAGCTAGGTGAAATAAACTAGAATTATTCTTTAAAGTATATTTGGTACTCTTGTGAGCATTTGTAGCAGTGACAGGATGGTGAGTGTGGCACTGAAATAAATTGCAGTTGTACAGTCATATCAAATGGACATGCTTTCCATAAAGCCACCAAGGGTTGTTTCAGTGTTGGTTTTAGTTTTTTCATTGACATTAGTACGAAAGACAGTTTTTTTCAGATTATTGGAAGTAATGAGTTTAGTCAAATCAAAATGCATGCATGTGAAACCTTCGGATCAAACCCCATTAGCTTTAAAGTGCTTACTGTTTATGTGAGAGAAATCTATGATTGAAACTCATGTGCAGTTAGAGGAATATTTCAGATATCGGAATAAAATTATGATTACCATTTGCATGCACCTAATGCCTGCTAACTGTTACCCAATTTAAAACACCATGCACCAGTGCATTCAACTCTACCTTCAGAGCACTCCATTGCCCCTGAAATCTGGACAGATATCCTTGGTGCTTTCAGTTAAGAACAGAGGCAAATAAATGCTCAGATATAAAGACAATGAAATGGGTTTTATGCGTTAAAAGATGTCCTCAAGTGTGACATACCTATCACAACAGCAACTTCATTGGTCCACATTCGCTCAGTACTGTTGCTGATCTCACAGCGATACCTGCCATGCTGTTCCTGCATCACATGAGGAATCTGAAATGTCCACACAATTATTATTATGCTTTGTCCCCTAAACTACGGTAACAATCAGCAAAACCAAACACGAAAAAAAAACAAAGTTAAAAGTAAAATATAAAAACAAGAGCAACCAACAACAAAACATCTCAGGATTTCCCCTCACCATGAGTTTCCTCTTTGTGGCGTTGGGAACAGGGACTCCATTTCTATGCCACTGGTATCGAGGGATCGGCCGTCCCACTGCTCCACATTCGAGGAACAAATCTTCCCCAACATGTAACTTCTGGGATTGAGGCTGGATCACTAACTTTAGCCGACCATCTAAAGAGTGATAACTTTGCCCTGGAGGTGTAAGAACAGAAGACAACATCAGCATTTCATATTATCAACTTCATCAGTTAAAAGATGAAGCAGATAGCTGATGAAAAAATTGGGTTTTAAGTACCACAGAGGTAAACAACTTCTATCCAGTCAAAGAGCAGAAAGTCAGTGAGTCTGAAACACTGAAAATATCTATGTGGAGTTTTGTGTTGAATACTATCCCAATTCCAAAAAGGCTGAGACACTGCATGAAATAAAAACAATGCAACAATCTGTAAATCTCATAAATCAATATTTTATTTATAAAAGAACATAGAAAACATATCAAATATTGAAAGTGAAATATTTTACAGTTCTGAAAAAGACTACTTGCTGAAGTTCAAACTAAGCATTAAAATGGGGGAGAAAGGTGAATTAAGAGAGTTTGAACAAAGACATGGTTCTTAATGCCAGATGGGCTGGTTAGAGTACTTCAGAGTTTGATCTACTGGCGTTTTCCTGCATAATCATCTCTAGGAATTACAGAAAGTGGTCCAAGAAGAGAAAATATCCAGTAAGCAGCAGTTCTTTGGGCAAAAACACCTTGTTGATGCCAGAAGTCACAGGAGAATGGCCAGACTGCTTCAAGCTGATAGGAAGGCAACGGTGACTCAAATAACCACTTGTTAAGACCAAGGTATGCTGAAGAGCACCTCTGAACACACATGTACCATGTTAGTGTTTAATGTTAGGAGTTCATTTTAGGTGAAGTTTTTTTGGGAGCTGTTATTTTGGTCCAAGTTCACATGTCATAGAGAGCACTACAAATAACTTTCTCACACCTGGGAACACAAAATGTCTGCTGAGCCTGCCTACGTATCACCTTCCTTGACAATTGAGCTGAACTATCTCACACTTCTCACTTGGACTCCTTTACAGCACAGCTAATTTATTCTATCTAGGTGACTGCACTGATGCATTCGGTGAGTCATGTTTTTCCTCAAGAAAAAAAATGGGATATCAAAAAAAGAAAAAGAAAGAAGAGGGAGCAAAATCAACTGGGGGATGTCAGCTGTTTTTTCTTACAAAAGAAAGGTAAGGCAGCACTATACAGTGCCTTACAAAAGTATTTACAGCCTTGAACTTTTCCACATTTTGTCATTTTACAACCACAAATATAAATGTACTTTATTGGGATTTTATGTAATTGTATTTTAATGAGATTTTATGTGATAGACCAACAAAAGGTAGTGCATAATTGTGAAGTGGAAGGAAAATGATTCATGGTTTTTAAAAATTTTTTTTAGTAATAAAAATCTGAAAAGTGTGGCTTGCATATGTATTCAGCCCCCTTAACTCTGATACCCCTATATAAAATCCAGTGCAAACAATTATCTTCATTAGTCACCTAATTAGTAAATAAAACCCACCTGTGTGTAATTTAGTCTCAGTATAAATGTAACTGTTCAGTGAAGGTCTCAGTGGTTTTTTAGAGAACATTAGTGAACAAACGGTATCATGACACCCAAGGAACACACCAAGAAGTTCAGGAAAAAGTTGTGGAGAGGTTTAAAGCAGGGTTAAGTTATGAAAAAATATCCCAAGCTTTGAACATCTCACAGAGCACTGTACTATCCATCATCTGAAAAAGGAAAGAGTATGGCACAGCTGCAAACCTACCATGGCATGGCCATCCAACTAAAATCACAGGCCGGGCAAGGAGAGCATTAATCAGAGAAGCAGCCAAGAGGTCCATAGTAACTCTGGAGAAGCTGCACAGTTTCACGGCTCAGGTGGGAGAATCTGACATCCACAAATCTGGCCTTTGTGAAAGAGTGGCAAGAAGAAAGCCATTGTTGAAAGAAAGCCATAAGAAGTCCCATTTTCATTTTGCCACAGGATATGTGGGGGACACAGCAAACATGTGGAAGAAGGTGCTCTGGGCAGATGAGACCAAAATTAAACTTTCTGGCCTAAATGCAAAACACCATGTATGGCTGAAATTAACACTACACATCACCCTGAACACACCATCCCCACCCCAATTACTGAGATAATTATATTATTTACAATTATTATGGTGTACCTTGGTGAAAACAATATCAGGCTGTATGCAGGTTAAGAGGCTAATGTCAATTCTATATGCTTCATTCTTCTAGAGGGGTCTGTCTGTGTAGCATATGGTGAACAAGAAGATGTGACAGAGGATGGTGGAAGTGAAAAGAGCAAGAAAAATGAAGGCTCCCCTCAAGGTGATGGGATGGATGACAAGAGGACATATTTCTTAAACTGTAATTATTAAAAATTTTTAACCTTCATGATTTTGAACCATTATAATGCAGGTTAGGAAAGCTAATTGTTTTTGTTTGTCTCTACAAATAAGACATGTCTCTAATGAAGCCATGTTCAGTTCTCTTTAATATATAGTATAGTAAGCATTTTCTCAGTTTAAGTGTTAGAAAACTAAGATTCAATTTTTTTATACAATGGGAATCATAAATGGTTAAATAAAATGGAAGAAAATAATGCACTCTTAAGCTTAATACTCCAAGCAAAACTCATTTAACCACAAAGTAATTTTAGATTACAGTATGTTGAGAAATGAGGGTTGAAATGTGGGGAGATTTCAAACTGTGCAGAATTATGGACATGTCGCAGATTTTTTTTTATTAAATGTGGTATGTGACAGACTACTCTAATGCACTACAGGTGTTAGTTCACTTATTTGTGAAGAAAAGGATGCATGAGAAATGTGAATCAAGAAAGAAATGAGGCCTACAGAGACTGCTTATTTATAGGGCCTAGAGTTCTGTGCTATGCTCCTGGGTGTACTTATCTATGCTGGTGTGAAAAGCTGACTCACTGAAGTGTATCAGGTTAGTCACTGCTCCTTTGCTGAGGGCTTAAATTACACATTTGAACTGTTTCTTCAGTACTACATACTGAAGGTGTGTACTAGTAGGTGTGGTTATGGAGATAAATACAAAAGGCATACGAAATAATGGCCAAGAAAAAAATAAAGCCATTTACACATGGCAGTATGGAGGAACTGCATCTTCATTACCAAAGTATTTCAGAACAAAGTGAAAAATAACTATGGTGAGAAATAGTTCAACTGCTATCCAACTACTGTGCACTGAATGAACAGAACGTTTACTGTGTTGTAACATCCATGTAAAAAGGATACGGCATTTAACTCCACACTAATTGCTCATAGAGATCCTTGCCTTACCATTCACAGTGATGATTCAGGGCAATTAACATTAATTAACCATATCAACAAAATAACTTCTCTATTATATCAAATCATTTCACAAATGCTACAAATGTCTTACAGCTCTACAATTTTCCAAATATATATAAAGAACTGTTCATTACTTATTCTTCTTCTTTACATACAGTAAACAGAAAATTAATCAGGCAACTGAAGTCTCGTCTCGTCTCGTCTCGTCCCGTCTCGTCCCGTCTCGTCCCGTCTCGTCCCGTCCCGTCGTCTACCGCTTTTCCGGGGGTCCGGGTCGCAGGGGCAGCAGTTCGAGCAGAGAAACCCAGACTTTCCTCTCCCCAGCTACCTCCTCCAGCTCTTCAGGGGGAACACCAAGGCGCTCCCAGGCCAGCTGGGAGACATAGTCTCTCCAGCGTGTCCTGGGTCTTCCTCGGGGTCTCCTTCCAGAGGGACGTGCCCGAAATGCCTCCAATGAGAGGCGTCCAGGGGCATCCTGATCAGATGCCCGAACCACCTCAACTGGCTCCTTTCGATGTGGAGGAGCAGTGGCTCTACTCTGAGCCTCTCCCGGATGACTGAGTTCAAAATAAACACCATTCAAAAACAAATACAGGCCCGACATGAATATTGTATATCATCTGTTGCATAAATATTGTACAAAATACCACTTGTAAACATGGCGCTCTCCAAGCTTAAACTATAGCAGAGAATCGAGCCATGCTGGTATTCGCAGTTCTCCCTGCATCCATGTGGTGCCGTGCAAGATGGTAAAATATCTTCCGAATGATGAACAAATATCGCAAACAGTCCAGCTGTGCGCCACTAGTTGCTCTTGCTATTCGGGACCAGAAAGCCGGTTAAACAAATTATTCCTCTGGAATTAATGTACGACGGCAATTACCTGTTGGATCAAAGATGTTATGACTCCACCCTTCAGTAGCTGCGGCTTCAGCGCACGCATACATCCAAAGCTTAGGCGAAGACGTATGCTGTTTAGTTTTGTAAGACAGGTTTCCTGTCAGCTTCATGGAAATTTCCTGTCAGCTGGTGGGCAATTTACCATGCATGTGGTTTTGGAGACATGCAGCCAATCACGTTACCTTATTTGTATCTTTGAAAGGTGAGCTTTAATCAGATGTGCATAAAAGAGACTCCATCAGGGTCATCAGCGGTCAGTCAGTTGGGTTTGAGGCTTCTTCTATTCAGGCTTTTTGCCTTTCGAAGACCTTTTTGCCTATTTTTTTTAAGGCCGGTTGCTGGCTCATCTTATCTGCATTGCTTTTATTAAAAGGTTTGGCAAATCTAAACCTCAGTTTTAGCCTCCAGTGATTTGTTTCTCTTAGTTGGATCAATAAGAGCTTAAGGGCCAGGAGCTTTTCTCTAGACTTCCATCCCCAGATGAAGACCTACTCTCCCAAGTCACCCTGCTTAGCCAGGGCTGTGGGTAGGTCGGGTATTTGACCCCAGGTTTTTACAGAAGCTGTTTACCCACACCACAGGTTATGCACGCTCACATGTAGGGAAAATCTAATATATCTTTCCGATGCAGTCTTAGGCTACGCAACCATCCACCCTAGAGGCTGAAAGAGGGGACCTCTGGGAGGATCTAAAAAGTAGGGCCTCGCCGGGGTCGAGTGGGGTGACTGCAGTACTCCACTGCTTCGGTTCATTATCCTTGTATGTAAGTTGCCAGAGTGACGTAAGGGACAAGCCCACCCTCTGGAGCCATCGTATTAATGGGGGGGGTGCCTCAGGTTTTGTCTCTAGCTGGGTACCTGGAGATCAGTCACCTCTGGAGGTCAGAGGGCCTAGTGAATGGAAAGTCACTCTAATGAGCCAGCGGAACACATTTTAAATCACAAGCTGATTATCAAAGAATGTAAATAACAGTTTCAAACAGCCAGTGTTGCACCAACTCGTAAATTAGGGGTCAGGAACATCTCTACTGAACAGCGACATCACAAAACACACAACAGAGCAGAATATGAAATGACATCTGATATATATCATCAGCTCGTGCAGCCCTATATGAAAGGGTCCATTTTAACCTTCATCATTTCCTGAAGCTAAACCTATATAAATGAAATCTGAAAATGAGGTTATTTGTCAGCCAGTCGGATCGTTGTTTTTTGCATTTGCTTTGTTCTGCTTTGACAGACAGAAGAAAAACTGCTCGGTTAGATGCACCTTCTACCATTTTAATGCGCCGCACATGGCATGGCACATGTAAATATGATAGGGATTGGATTGGATTACTTTATTGTCATTTCAACTACATATAAATACACAGTGAAACAATATAGCATTCCCGCAGGACCCGGTGCCCCATACAAGGGTAATATCAGCCGGCCAGGGCCCGCCTCCGGCCCAGCATAACACCCTACCCGCGATGTCCTCTTCCCCCGCATCAGGCGACGCCGAGGACTGAAGGCTCGGTCCACACAGCAAGCAGAGATCGGAGCCCAGCCACAGCATCAGCCCTGCGACGATACTCCCCTCGGAACCCAAAAACTTTGGTTTCACGGACGCTGCAGGTCATGAAAAATAACACTGCCGGATCGCCAATTAGCACCATCTGTGGACAGAACTACGGAGGCATCTGGTCATCCTCGAACCTCCGACTTTCGAACACGAACACCGGCATCCACACACCCGAACACCGGAATACCGGGTCAAAACAGGGACAATCACAGGGATACAAGCACCACCTTGGTTCCGGAGTGGCCGCGCGCTAACGTCTTGGCCCAATGTCAAGATGCCCCGAGCAAGTGTGCATCAGGAGACATCTCCAAAGAATTCCCCGTGGGTTTGCCTGAAAACAAAACGTAACGTCACACCCACTTGGTCGGTTGGTTGTGTTGATGGTCCTGGAAACAGGACATCAAAACCATGTTGCAGGACAAACAACAACATCCAGCATGGCAGCTTTAGATCATCTCATGTCCTTCAGGAAGAGCTGGAGGAGGCGGCTGGGGGAGCGAGCTCTGGGCATCGGCCCCTGTGACCCACAATTACCAACAAACCAAACTGATAAAAGAAGAATAATACAAAGTAATTTCTTGTCAGAACTGCTCTTTATCAATTATTGTCATCTGTAAACATCATTGGGTCATTAGCTTATGATGATCATTCGAGAAAAGCTGAGACCATACCTTATGCTGTGCAGTCTGTTTGAGCCGTTTATTGCTGGTAATTTGAATTTGCAGCTGAATACTAAAGCAGGTAATCTGAAGTGGAAAATATATAAAATGCTGGATGTGTATTGTGCAGATCAGGATCATCAGATGTACTAAAAGCTGTGTGTGTGTGTGTGTGTGTGTGTGTGTGTGTGTTGTGTGAACTGGCAGTGTCAATGAAACTGTGCCGTACTTTTATGGTGAAAGGGAAAGGCAAGTTCACACACAGTCTGTGCACGCACATATCCACGTGTCCTCGGCAGAGGAGATTCCGTTCATTATTCAACACAGCTGAAACATTAGACCCAAATGGGCTAAGCTGCAAGAAAAAGCATTTTTATTAATGCAAATGGTTATTTTAAAACTACTATAAATTGCACCTCTCTTTTTTTCTCTCTTAACTGACTCAGTAGTTGAAATACACAGTTATTCCTCTCAGTATAATACCTCCTATAGTAGGTATAGTAGGTATTATTAGTTCAGCTTAGAGCCAGTTTCATGTCAGAAAACTTTAGAAATAACGTCAGTTCTTTTAGAAACTTAAGAACTTTTGACTTGAAATGAGGAGCTTCACAAAAACACAGCCAAGAGTTCACTAAACTCATCAAATTAGGTCAATATGAAACAAAAACTTAGACTTCCCAGGATGCATCATTAGAGAGCTGAGACAGCGTCGTCTTTCTGTAGTTTAAAGAAAGCGGTGATAATGTAAACTTGCTGCATTTCTTTATTACACGTGAGATTAAGTCGGGCTTGCTTCATTTTAGAAGAACGAAAATGATTTGAGGCACGACAAAGGTCATGAGTTGAATTATTTGCCTGAAGTTAATTTAATTTATTTTGTGCATACTCCAGTTAAGCTGTGCAAGTGCGCCTGGAGCTGTTTGTATTGAAGAACAAATTTTTTATACTGAAAAAATGTAAAAGTAAAGAAAGTTCGTCTGACCAGCCTGAGTTTGTTTTCTAAAGTTCAGTTAACCCACAAGAACCCATGGTGATTGGCGGGTAACAAATACTAATGGGGCGGTTGTGGCTAAGGAGGTGGAGCGGGTCATCCTCCAAGAGGAAGGTTGGTGGTTCAATCCCTGGCTTCTCCAGTCTACATGTCAAAGTGTCCTTGGGCAAGATGCTTAACTCCAAATTGCCCCTGATGTGTCCATCGGAGTGCCAATGTGCGCGTGATAGTTAAAAGGAAAAGAATAAAGCACTGTATGAATAGGTAAATGAGGCTTGTCGTAAAAAGTGCTTTGAGTGCTCAGTCAGAGTAGAAAAGTGCTACATAAGCACCAGTCCGTTTACCTTTTACCACTTTAAATGTTCTACAGTCTTCCTTATGAAACTTTATGCTTGACCTTAACTTAAGAAGTCCAGGTTCTTATGGGTTAACTCAGCTACTCTTTTCTTATTTATAAATGATGAGACTAACTAGTTTATAGCATTTTAAGGCAGAAGAGGAAGCTGTGTTATAAGCTGAACAAACTTTAAATTATTTTATATATAAGCCACACGCCACTTAGCAAAGGAAACCAAAGCATTAGAACGTTAAATATTTACACACGCCACTAGAGATTTTTAATTTTAATCAAGATTTACAAAATTAAAGACACAAACCTGACTTGACATCTGATGTCATCTTCAAGGAAATTAAAGTTTTTTAGCACAGGAGGCTAAATTTGCACAGAGTATATATTTATATAGTTATATTAATAGTGAGTGTTTATAAACAGAGTGCAAATTAACAGGTTCATAAGCTGAGGCATCAGGGGCGTAGTAGCTCATCCAGCCCATGATCCATCACAACCACACTTTACTGTACTGAAACTTGGTTTGTTCTATAAAGTAATGAGAAATCAAATCGCAAAGTCATATCCAGGACATCTTAATCTGTTTCACCACCAAATCAAGGTGTTTGAGTCCAGGAGCATTATGACCGCATGGTGAGTAGTAACCATGGCTATAAAAAGCATGAAAACATGTGGATGCATCAGCATGTCATAGCACTGACCATGTTACTGATGTTAGAATAATGGTGACAGAAAGGCCCCAACCACACCTTCCTAATGCAGGAGTAAGCCGATATGGTCACTATAGGTCTGGGCAGAATATCAAGTTTTTAAGATATATCGATATCTATCTATCCATCTAAGAGATATAGGATGAGACAATAATGCTTATATCGACATTATTAATGCCACATTAAAATTCTACTCATAGAGCTGCTGACCTATGACCCTGAAACAAACCACGTTGCAAAACTCATACACCCAAGCTGTGCCTATGAGATACAAACTGAGAAGTGGTGCGATATTACTAAAACAGCAGCCTGTTGTATCATTTAAGACATGGTTCCCATTTAACAGTGGAACAAGATGGCTTCGTACAGATGCTAAAGAACCCCTGACTAACGACGACAGGACTAATGCGGTCAAAGCAGTGTGTTTTGGTCACGGAGTTCATCTGGCCATTGGTGAGGGCAATACTGAGTGAATGAATTTATAATAAGAACAAAATATGCCAAGGGTAATGCATTCTTTTATTTTCTTTTATTCATGGTGCATTTTTATTCAATTTATGCCAGTAGTTAATCTCCGAGACATTTTTTCACATACATGTCGCAATGTGAAATTAGAGACATGCCACTTTGGCATGAAACTTTTTTCTTTGTTATTACTTTACGGAAATAACATATTGTGATATATATCGTATATAAAAATATTGAGGGTTTTTTGGTCCATATCGTCCAGCCCTCGATCACTCCCTCCATGATCATGACCAGTGAGGTAATGATCGTCACATGTGTTATACATGTGTTTATGTATGTTTTCATTTTCTTTTGGCGAGTGGTGAGCAACTGATCCGGCATCATGTGGCAAAAGGTTGCACAACCAGTCGCCAACCACCTAGCGAAGGAAAATCTGAAATTCAGTCCTTTCGCAGTTGCTGGAGCTTGCCAACCGGCATGTGCGCCTGGAGCTGAACAGGACACAAGCGGTATGGCACATGTGTGACAAAGCTAGCTATCACAGCAGCCGGTCTACCGTCGAAGTGAACGGTTGAAAATCTGCCAGCACATTAGAAATAGCAACAGTTTGACGTTGCCAATTGACCTTCATGGTTTCCACTTGCTAGGTTAGGCCCTAGTTGGCCCTAGTTCTTGACCAGCTCCACCTTGCTGAAGACATTATTTTGCCTTAAATAAACAACAACAAATAAACAAGGGCATTTAGGTATACATGCAAACACTCATGTTATGAACTTTATAATCCTGACCAATAGGGAGTAGAAATTTTTATACAAAAGGATGCGCTCGCATAAATTGACAAATATGTCCTTGTCCTTGAGCCCAGTTTGGATGAAGACCCGTTAAGTGATCATAGTCTGCAAGTTTGATTAAATTCTGACCAGTAACCAAGGTGGAGTAGCAATTCTTGTTAACTGGGGTTAGGAATTGGGATGGACGGACAAAGAAACACCTTACCATGGCAATGGCTATTGTTTTTTCAGCCAGATGACCATTTTTAAGCAAAGGTAATGTCTCAGGGGAAAAGGACAAACATGCAGGAAACACAGAATCTGAGTAAAAACCGAACACAGGCAGGGGTCATAAAGTCTAACAGCGAGGCAAACACTCAAATGGGGATCAAGCAAAGATCATAAGGAAGAAAACACAGGTGAAACTAATCAGTCTGGGTCAGTGAACTAACAAGGACGGAAAATACTACAAGAAGTAAAAATGACGAAATTAGACAAACCAATTAGGAAATAACTTGAAACAAAAATAATTAAAAACCATGACAGAAAATGTATTTTTTTCCCCAAGGTGTAGTCTTCAGTCTGCATCCAGTCAGTTCTTGCTTTATAAATACAATACGTTTCAAAGTTTTCTATTCTAGTTTCCTACTGCAATTATTCTGCCTCCAAATTATAACGAGGGTTTAAGGTGGCCTACTCTCCTTATTGAGAACCGCTGCTTTAAGCATGCCGAAACTATGTTATGTAGTCTGACCTCATATGAGTGCTGTGGTGAGTTCCTGGCATCACTTTGAAAAGCACTGCATTCAAAGCAGGTGACTTATTAACAGCTAAGACGCTTAAGAGATTCAAAGGAATTTCTCCACCTAAAACCGCTCGCTATGTAGCTCCAGGCCCGCATGAGCTGAGCTGTGTGGGTTCTGGATTATTGGTTTGGTGCATTTTAACTTCTGAATCGCTTATCCGTGAACAAGGTTTTTCGAAAAGCGCACAGTGTATGGAAGCCCGGTTCCAGAGGAAAAAATATGAAGAAGAAGAAGAAAGAAGAAGGGAATAAAAGGATCTGGGCTGACAAATGTGTGTAACATGGCAATGGGAATTCAGAATTAAGTGAAAAAATCAAGGCAATTTAAGGCAAAGCTGTGAGGAAAATTAATTTAAGAACGAGAGAACTACGAGTTTTTTGACATGTAGGATTCTCCTTCATGTTTGCAGAATTAACCTCACTTGCTTCAGCGCAACTAAAGTGTGTTTGTGGAGTTAAACCAAAAGGCAGTTCTGAAGGCTCATGTACTGTCCCTATGATGTGCAAAATAGCGACTACATGTACCTTTTTAAAAGCTTATTTTTTTCAAATATTTGAAATCGCAGACTTTCAGCTTTAATTCAAGAGGTCTGGTAAATAAATTAACTGTTTGGGAATTAGAGCCATTTTCGAAGGCTTAAAAGTAACGTGACAATTAACTGATGAGCAGTTTTACAAGCAGGTGAGGCTGTTCCCTCATTATCCCATGATAAATGAAGCAGTGAAAAGATCTTAAGTTACTCCAAGCGTTACACTTGCGTTTGTAATTGTTCTCTGAAGCTCTGAATATGAGGTCCAGAGAGATGTGGATGCATGTAAAGGAGCCCATCATTAGGCTAAAAAACCCAAATAAACCCATCAGAGAGATACCAAAAACTTTAGCAGCAGCCAAAACAACAATTCAGAACATTCTTTAAAAGAATAAATGCACTGAACAGCTTAGCAACACTAAAAGGTCTGGAAGACCACGGATGACGACGACTAAAGTGGATGATCACAGAATTCTTTCCCTGGTTCAGAAAAATGTTGTCAAGCATACTCTTGGTGATGCAGGCACATCATTAACAAGTCTACAGTCAAGAGTTTCCTTTACGAAAAAATACAGCAGGTTTACAACAAGGTCCAAACCACTGGTTAAACTCAAGAACAGGAAGATCAGATTCTACCTTACCAAAAAAAAAAGAAAAAACAATTGTACAGATGAAACCA
>VUQH01032541.1:0-36911 GCA_015106775.1 Etroplus canarensis | reverse complement strand
CTGACACGTCAGTCTGTCTTCCCCCGTGGTCTAATGTCATATCTAACAGGGGGTTTGTCTCTAGAGCGTTTTATCTTCTCTCACTTGGAACACACCCAGATAAATCACCACTCACTGAATAATGTCTATTCTACAAGTATATCCACTATTCTTTTATTTTAAAGGGTGTTTCATGTCAATTTGTGCTTTTATTGCAATAAATTCAAAGATACTTCACTTTGTTTTGATGCAACTGATGTTTTATAAATGTAGGGCTGCAGTGGCTCACAAAAATGCATCTGAACATTACTGTAAAAACAACTTGATTCATGTTTGAGTCTGATGGTGAATCCTGAAGTTTTCTACCAAGCAGAAACTTTTTTAAATAAAAGAAACTACCAAAATGAGTCTTATGCCTTCCACAAAGTTGAATTATTGGGTTACTGATATGATTTTCTCATCTTATAAGCAGATAGCCCAGAACTGTAAGAATCTGGGGCTTGAAAGCACCAGCAAGGAAAGAAAACAGTCACCACTCACAACTATACTTTCTCAGAAATAACAATTACTAATAATAGTAGTAATAATAAATTATCAGAGCTGAAAGTCTTTTCATAGATGACTCTCACCCCATGTTTGTTCACCAGCTGTGTTTCCTGTGTTTCTTCAGGTGCTGCTGCTGGGCCCCGGCTGAACAACAACCAGCTGTACAAATTCAGCTACACCACTGAGGTTCTGGTAGACAGAGCCAGGGGGTCAAAAGAGGGCAGTGCTGGCTATAGGATCTCAAGTGATGTCAACATAAACCTGGTTTGGAGAGATCCGAGCAGCAAGGATGACCAGCTGATTCAACTGGCAGTATGTGGATCCAAATATATACTGAGAGAGGACACGATGTCATTATATAATGTTAAATCAAGTTACAACTCTGACTACATATACAGGCCCGCATGCACCTTTTACAACTAGCTCAAGCACAAAAAATACAGCAAAAAGAATGCCGAGCTTTTGTTAAAAGTAATATATTTCTCTTTAACAGATCTCAGACGTGAGGATAGAGCCTGTGTCACCCAGGTCGGAGAAAAAGAACGTCCTACATGGATCCACAACTGAAAGTATTTTGGGGAAAAACAAACTGGCAGCTTTGACAAAGCCTTTCTTGGTGCATCTAAAAAATGGAAAGGTAAGAATGTTAACACTGCCACTGTTGTACTCTCTGCTTCAATAATTTAACCGGTGCTTTAAATGATTTATGTCTTAGTAGACAGAACAGAAAAAAATAGCAAAGGCCTTATTTTGTCATCCTAAGCATCAAAAACCTTCAATCATAGTCTGTAAATATCAGAGTAGTTTGCTTTCACTCTAAACGACATCATGGAAGACAGGCTGACATGAATAATGCTCAAAAATCAGTCAGTATTCTACTTCCAGAGCTCACAGCGCTCTAGGTGTCTTCAGAGAGTTAATGAGCTTACTTTCATTATGCTACAGTGATGATGTTGGCAGCGGAAATACCAGACTGATGTGTGCATGTGTGTATGTGCAAAGGTCAGATGGTTCAAAGGGTCACTAGATGAATGACGGAATGACAGAGCCTGACTTAAACAGTTACTGCGGGTTGGTGGAGGATCACTTTGGTCATGAGACGTTTGAGCTAATAAGTCACAATTGTCATTTAGAGCGACCTGTTAGTTATTACTTTTAAAGATGGGTCTAGTTTATTCCTAAAACTGTTGAAACTGTAAGAATGTGATCTGAATACCCGTTGGGTGCAGAGACATGAAAATGAAACATTTCATTATAAAGCCCCATATATATATATATAATATAATGTAGATGAGCACATTAGTTATATGCACTAAAGTAGATGAACGTGCACATTACTAATTTTTTACATTTAACAGTGCATTAATCATTTATGAAATGTAATACAAAGTAGTTCAAAGAGCTGCATTAATCCCACATAAAAGAATCTGAAGCAGCTTGTTGTACAGAAACCACAGAGAAGAAAACAAGGCACCATAAAGACAGGACCTTTGCTGCTCCCTTGTATTTCCCCAAGGGGTCACCACAGCTGATGAATCCACATAGGTAATTTAGATTTTATGATGGATGCCCTTCCTGATGTAACAAAACACTAACAAACAAAAATTCTACAAAAGATATAAATAATAAATACTTGTAATTAGATACTTATATAAATTTGGTAATTACAGGTCATTAATATCTAACAAAAAGAGCAAGATAAGATAATTGTGCTAAAAACAGACTATGCAGCATTTACTAACCTAATTGCAGAAGGAATGACCAATTTGATTCAATGGTAATTTTATGAATAATATAAGGTGGGGACACAAGCCCTTCTCACCATGGAAGGTTGTGTCAGGAAGGGCATCCAGTGAAAAAAACCTCTGCCAAATTACCAATGCAGAGTAATCTGCTGTGGCGACCTCTTGGTGGAGAGTACAGGAGAGCAGATGAAGGTACTTTATTTGAGTATTAAAATTTTGACACAGTAACACCTGAAGTATAATTGCACCTCCCAGCAATATCCACATTCCTCCTGCCTCATTCGTGGTTGTAGCTTGCAGTTCACCCATCCATCCATCCATCCATCCATCCATCAGTTTTCTTCCTCTTATCCAGTTCAGGGACCCCAGTGGGCTGGAGCCTATTTTAGCTCTGGGGAAAGGCAGGGTAAACCCTGGACAGACAACCATTCAGGCTCAAATTACACCTACAGCCAGTTTACAATCATAAATTATCCTAAGATTCATGTCTTTGGACTAAAAAACAAAAAATGTCTTGTAACTGTGATCTTGTATTAATGATGATCTCAGAGGGTTAATATTTTGTAGTTAGGATTGCATTTGTTCTCTGTCTCTTGTCTTTACAAAGAATAAAGCAGATTATTCTGAGCTGGCTCTGTTTTGCAAGAAACAGACTATTTTCTTGCAAAATGAACACAAACTCAATGCTGTAATGAATGAGAACTTAAAACATCTACTCTTTTTAAGTGAAAACTCTGTTTTCTCTCTGTAAATTGATTAATTTAATTCAAGTAAATTTCATTTTTATACTGCAGATTTACAACAACAGTCATCCAAGGGCATTTAAAACCATTCTCTTTGAGCCAGCCCTCTCTCTGAGTTGGAAAGAAAAAAAAGACAGATAAAATCCAGGTTTGGGCATAAAATTAGATTTCAGTTCAGTGCTGCCTGTGAAAACTGTGCAGTGTATCTAAAGAAACCCACATGTCTGCTAAGGGAATGATTGTTTTAACCACCCCTGCAGTAACATCCTGACCTGCTTTCCATTGGCCGCTATAAAACCAGTGCCCCACTTTATGTTTCACAGTGTTTTGCATGCATATATGCATCCATAACGCTCGTTTTATTTCATCTGTGCACAGCATATGCATGAGCACATGTTGCATGCGAGTTTCAGTTGCACATACATTGAGCACCTGTGTTGTGTGTCAGTGTGTCAGTAATCCAGCCTGCTGCAAATGGACATGAAGGTCACTGCGGCAGTGCCGAACTGTAACTCCAGACTGATGTACAGGCAGATACCTGCACGTGAGTGAGCTGACGGCCAGTTCTGTCCAGTCTGTTGCTGCTTTCAAAGCCAAAGTTAAATATGAAGTTGTTGCTAGGTTTGGGAGGGGGGAGGGGCGCGTGGTGGATGTAATTACACTTTAGGGGTTAGGAGGAGACAGATACAGCAGGTGCTTGTATCCCTACCACCTATTTATAGACCTACTGAGCTTCCAGAAATATGGAACAGCACGTGAGACTTGGAAGCTTGTTTTTCTGTTGCATCTTTACTGTACTATTTAAATTAAGGGGAGATAATGGTGGAAATCTGTCTTGGTTGCTTTGGAATGACAAAAGAAAACCATGATTTTCACTTCTTCTGTGTCACATTTTTCATTGGATAAAATGGAGTGAAATAGAAACACCTGGCTGTCTTTAAATCAATGAATTCAATGAATTCATTTTTGTAGTCAGTAAACTTTAGCTTGAATGAGTTACAATCTACCAAACATCATCATTAATTGCTTTATATTAGTGCAAAATCTGTTTTTTATCTATATGTCTTTGTATGTATTTTAACCCATAAGAACCCAGACCCAACAACAGACCAAGAGGCCCACACAGCTGTAAGAATGTAAAGTGTTTGTTACATGCATGTCACCATGGGTTCTTATGGGTTAAATCTGCATTTGTTCAAATTAATTCCTCATACCGGTATATTTTAGCTTTTATTCCTGATAAACATTTGTTCTAGTAAGTTTTGAGATATTCTGGACTGAAGTAAAGTTAAAATGTCACTGGCCGTTTTACTTTTCGAAAGTTGTGATATAAATAAACTTAAATCAGTAGGAATTTCACAACTTTAGTCATGTGCTAATTTATTCTGTTTTGATTTTAAAAAATGATCAAGTGACATTTGAAGTGTGGCAGACCACATGGAAAATGATATAGCACATTTCTACTCTAGCTGAGCATTTAAAGCTCTTTTTATTGCAAGCCTCATTCACCCATTCAGCACTTTTCCTACACCTTTAACCACTGATCACACACCACATCACATTCACACTCCAGTGGATGCATTGGGAGCAATCTGGGGTTCAGTGTCTTGCCCAAGGCTGCCTCAGCATGTAGACTGGACAGGCCAGGATCGAACCGCCAATCTTCCTGTTGGAAGATGACCTGCTCTGCCTCCTGAGCCACAGCCGCCTCCGGTATAGTTAATACACAGTTAGGTCTTGAAATTTTTAAACAGTGACACAGTCATCAGAATTGCTGACACTTGACCTCTACAATAGATTTGAGAAACAGAATGATCAGAATCAGAATCCGTTATTAATCTCAAGGGGGGAATTGCTTGGGGTGCAGGTATGAATAAATAATATATAAGAACAAATAGAATATGAAACTGTATAAACTGTATAAAACTACACATAAAAGTGCAATTGTCCAGTAAACATTCAAACACAGTAAAATGGTAAAAATAAATATGTATGAAAGATGAAAATGAAATAAGAATATTTAACCTTAATGTAGAAAGTACAATATGTCACATTAAATACTCTATACAGATATGGTACTAAAGGGAGGAGGTGTAGAGTTTGATGGCCACAGATAGGAATGATCATTCATTCAGAATGATGATACATGCTAAACAGAACAATGATGATGCTTTTGAAGTGCAAACTTTACCTTTAATTCGAGAGGCTGAACAAAACATTGCATTAACCATTCAGGAATTGCAGCCATTTTATACACAGACTCTAATTTTCAGGAGTATGAATGCAATAATGCAAATGAAGTATTAATTAGAGTCATAATACTTATATTAATGCTTTATCATGAATCCTGACATCACCTTTCTGTCATTACTTCCTTTCTGATTCTTTGCCAGGTGTTTACTGCAGATGTGTTGTTTATTTATGGGGCTTTCTGCCTTTAGTTTTGTTTTCAGCAGTGAATGAACTGCATGCCACATCAGGTTGGGAATCCATCCCTGATTTGGTCAAAATCTTCCACTTCATTACTTTCATAGTATGTTTTATGCCATTGTTAACTGAGAATGGCTGTCCAATCAACTTTGCTGCATTTGGCTGAATCTGGGCAGTAAGTAAAGCTCTATATACCCTTAAAATTCATACAAGTGCTTTTGTGTTTTTGTCATATTATCAATAAAAATCAGTGACCTGAGTGTCTCAGAAGTCATGTACGTGCATGCATCACACTGCCTACAACCCGCTTCACTGGTGATGTGGTATTTTTCAGATTTTGAGCCGTTCCAGGCCTTCTGTTTTTCTTCCCACCATTCTGGTTCAGGTCAATCTTAGTTTCATCCTTCCAAAAATGCAGTTGCAGAACAATTTTGGCTTCTTCAATGTTTTTGGCAAAGTGAAACATGTCCTTTCTTGAGTGTGTAGAGAGGTGTGCACCTTAAGGTGAACCCTCCAAAGGCTTCTCTCTTTTATGGACCTATTATCATATGCCTACTTCCTGGAGAGTGTTCTCCACTTGGCTGGGTGTAATGAAGGGTTTTTCTTTATAATACGGAGAGAATCCTGCTCTTACTCCCCATGTCAGTGGAAGTCCAGACCTTTCAGCCATGCCAAACTGAGCAGTGCATTTTTTCCCACCAGAAAGCTGATCAACCCAAATGTTCCCTGTTTCTCTGATGGATTGCATTTGTTGCTGCAACCCAGTGATGGCCTTTTCCACTTGCAGTCATCTCCAGACCTTTTCCATGCTTAATTGATGAGGAAATAACTAAAAAACAGACCACACCTTTCTGTGGAGCTGCATTTTTGTCGGTCATTCAATTAAAACCTGAAGAAAAAATCTCCCTTTGAATTACATCTTGATTGCTTTATTTCACATCTGCTGTGGTCGGTGTTCAGAGTCACAGTTAAAATCTTCCACAGGCATTAACAAAACTGGTAAAACTGACCTGAACTATGTTTCATGTATAAGAATGTACCTGAAATTTTATTAAAAATCTATTTGATGTCAGTTTTGTGAAAGGCCATCACAGTAAAGTTATTAATGATCACTTCAAAAAACTAATTTTTTTAAAATTAAAGTTCTCCCAAAAAAATGGGTAATGGGTGCCTACAAGTGTGTCCTGATAAGCTGCAAAGTCAGAACATGCACAATGTTGCTTAAATGAAATTATTTAATCTTTTTATTTTTTATGGTATGAATCTCTTCCAGAACATTGAGCTAAAGGTTGAAGTTGAGAGTCTGAAAAAGGAACTTGAGGAGAAACAACAGCTTTTGGACAAAGCTCTGTGAGTATTTGCACTATGGTTCACATTATTTCATAGTGTAACCAAAAGGACATTGGTTTGTGAATCCTCTGATTCTATTAAAACCATCTAGCTTACTGTTTGTCTCCACTAGAATCAAATGAACCATTTGCTCGCATCTCCTGAACTGTTTAAAAGCAAATTCAAAGCAGTTTCAAATATTCATCTGCTTGCACACAGACATGTTGAAATGTCTTCAGGGAAACCTCATGGCGAACCACAAAAATGCTTCTTTCATCACTGGTTTGATTATTTACCATGGGTCCAAGAGTACGTCAGAGCCATAAGGACCCGACAGCTTCTCATCACACGAAAGCCTGCTGGCCTGTAGACTTACCTTGCTATCACAACACAAACTAAGCTCTAAGGAATGCATGGGTTCAGCACTGAAATGCTTTTGAAGAGCATGAATTGCCTCTGAGTTCTGGGACAGAGAGTGAAGAGGATGGGGAGCTGAGAAGGTGAAGAAGAGGTGAGGGTCCTAGTAAGGGTTGTTTTTAAGGAGGAGGGTGGCGAGAATATGGGAGTGGGTTGAGTAAAGGGCAGAGGGGTCTTGTGGTTTGTTGTGTTGCCGAGTTGGCAACTATGTGAGTTCCAGCACCTGTTTGTGAGGCAGCTGTCTCCCTTTCAGAGTATCAGTTTCTTCATCTCAGCCAAACCTTTCACCAAGCAGAATGCTGGTATCAGTCTGCAAACCTCAGATTATACTGTTTAATATGCCTTTGATAATTTATCTCTACAGTGGGTTATCAGACCCGGAAAGAAGGATGGGTCCTTTTATCAGGAAATTGTGTCACTGTGTTATTTTTATCTCTTGTATTACCACACCACATTTTGTTGCTTTTTGGATGTAATTTCTCACCTTGTGGCGTCTATCTAAAGACCTAGCCCTGACCCTTACTCTAACACTAACCTTTTCACACTTTGTTTTACAGAGTCAAATGATACATAAAATGATAGGCTAATGGAAAGAAATGATATATCACTTAAGTGGAGCCGTGTTGTGTGTGCTCTGATGGGCAGCCTTCACTCAGTACCCACCCCTTCACTGCATGTGCGTGTTCACTGTAATTCCCCTATAAGGGATAAATGAAAGTATGTGTTATCTTATGACATACTGAGTGAGCTTTGTCGTGTAATTAGGAACATAACATTTGAGGGATCAAGTTCTTCAGTGATATTAAACTGCCCTTAAAAGTAATACACATGATTAGAGACAAACTGGTAAAGTGTGGAGTCTAGCAGCTATGAATGAAAAGTACAGTACAGTGGAGTTTTACAGTTGAGATAAAAATGAGATAAGGTGGAAATAAAAAAACTAAACGTGGTTAAAAAATATAATTTTTTCATTCTTTCACATCTGTTACTCTCCTTACAGATAGCTAAGGAACAATATCATTATGCTGTACTGACACTCAAAAGCCAAGTCAGCACTTTTGTCACAGTAATGCAATGAGTCAACTTTGTGCCCTGCCATTTCATAAATAAACTCTCTGTTCATTGTTTATCATTAGAGCTTATAGCCAAGCCAGGTTGATAGATATGAGCAGGAAAAGCTGAGTGTGACCTCCTGACTGCTGAAAATGCTGAGCGGTGGAACAGCGACAGACTGGCTTTACCATAATAATCACTACCTTGTCTTTCAAAGCAGGTCAGGAGACTTTTCCCATTGGAATCCATGTTTCCTTTTCATCCATGTTTTGACAAAGTTCATGCTGATTTTGTTAAAATTATCTAAGCAATTTATATCTTTGTTATTCCACAAGTTTGTTCTAAAACCTGTGGATGGATACAAATTTAATTTAAATTTGGTGCAGTTATACCTTAAGTTTTGATAAAAGAGCACCTGACTCCTCTCCTCTACATAATGAGACACATAGAGGCCTCTGTAATCTTTTTTCACAGGTAAAAACAAGTAGAATGAAAATAGATAAACAATTTTTGTAATTTACTTAATTTCATTTCCATCCAAATAATCAATTGGACATTTAGTGGCTGACTTCAGTTTCATCTAATCACACTTGATTGATAAAAGAAAATTAATAAGATTCAATTGTGCAAAAAATAAAACAAACCCTGTCTGAAAATATTTTCTGTCTCTCTAAGCTAAAGAGCATGGTACAGAGCTTCCTTTCTTTACTAATTAATTCAGTTTTTAAATTAAATGAGGATTTTTACCATCCTGTTGAGTGCCTAGACCAGAAAATCTACAGATACACATGTATGATGAAGACGAAGAAGACATACTTTAATAATCCCTATAAAGGGAAATTACAATTCAGTTCACACAAACACTCTTATGCTGTTACACACTATGCATGCAGAAGGCCAGTGAACATGCAGGTGAACATATGTTGGTAATACAGTACACCAAACACACCAAACACCACATATAATAATAAAAGAGGCTAACATTTAGATCATCAATGACTTGAGATCTGGATTTGGACAGTTAGTTGACTAATACTGCCTTTTTTGTTTGCCTGATTTTCATTCACAATCACGTTTGCAAATTGTATTCAGTCTTGTGTATAACACTTTGAGGACAAATCTGGAAAATGGTATATGCAATCAAGCAGGTGGTAATAGAACTTTTTAATAGCTGTCAAAAAAAGTCCATTATCATTTGGATAATTGTCTGTCTAAATGTGCAGTTCAAACAGTTTCCACAGATGATTGTGTAGAGTTTTCTCTGGAAGTCTTTTCCCTGTTAATGACACCTTGATCTAAGTGACCAGATATGAATAAATCATGTGCAAAGAGAGGAAAGACCTCAGTGGATAAACCTCCCATCTGCTACCATTCTGTTTTAGTGCACACATGCATTATTCACTGGCTATAATCGAAAAGACATCTTAATGGGGCTCAGAGTGAAGGTTATAAAAGTCATCCCTTTAATAGTCAGTGCAGATGTTCAATAGATGTTTTTATGCATAAAGTTTATGTGTAAGTTTCATGCATAAATGTTTGAGGACATGCATTTGAGCTTTTGCTATTCTAGCAAATGCTCGAATGCAATGCTCTTATGTCATCACACTGGATTAAATTATTTTAGTGCTTCCTGTGTAAGTTTATTTGTTTTTTGTTGCAATCTATATAGATCAACGGCCGAGAGCCTGTCCAATCAGAATGAAGCAGAGCTGCAACGTCGCCTTGCGGTGCGGCAAGAGGAAATCAGCCACTTGCAGGAAATCCTGGAAACCAAAGTTCAGCTGCTACAAGAGGTACAGATACAGGCACTCACTGTCCGACTTTGTGGTCCTGACAGACAAACTCTGGAGAGGTTTGCTTTGGTGTGGATCACACTGATATAGAGGTTCATGTGTTCAGGAGGCTGAGCTGGCGCGAGATGAGGCCAAGCAGATGGCCTCGCTGGCAAACTCTGAGGCCCAACGCTACCTGGCTCTCGAGAGAGAGATGATGGAGAGGATGGAGGAGAGTGGAGGTTCCAGTGGACTGCTCACCCAGCAAACCCTGACTGACAAAGACAGGTGATTTTATGTGTAGCTAACTTCAGATTCACAGTAATTATCCATCCATCCATCTTCTTAACCACTTATCCAATTAAGGGTCATGGGGGGCTGGAGCTTATCCCAGTGGTCCCTGGGTAAAAGGCAGGGTACATCCTGGACAGGTCACCAGTCAGGGCCAACACAGGAAGACAACTATTCACACCTATCTACCTTTTTGTCCTACTGAGCACTCAGAGTGCTTTAACTACAAGTCACATTTTATCCGTACATTCAAACAGTGCTTTATTTTATTCACGTCAAGCGCTTTGTCCACTGCGCATCCATGATCAATTTAGATTCAGCGATTAACATAACGTGCATGTCTTTGGACTGTGATAGAACAGTTAATACTACTAATAAACCAGCAATACACTGGGCTATGCTGTGTTTAGAAAAACTAATTATTCTATGGTTGCTCATCATTCCAAAACAACAGGTTTTCAAATTTGTGAATTGACTACATTTTTCATACTATTGTGATTGACATATCTGGGTTTTCTAATCACCTGTTGTTCAGACACACAAATCTTTTTAGAAATTGAAATATATATTTTTTCATATATACTGAATATTATCATCATACTATTTTTGACCCTCTATCAAATTAACATTTTGAAAATTAACCGGAAAGAATTTTTTAAGAAGTTATCATTAGCAGTACTTTAGAGTGGCCGTGCATGTATAGAAAGTGTCCTCTAGTCATTTTTGTTACTTATTATTCCCAGCAGCTCAGTTGGCTGTGATACTGGTGCTCATAGTATTGACCGACCTTGTCAAAAACAGTTTCATGCCTGGAACAAAGCACCAGAGCTATGACCTACATACTGCAACAGACCCCAAAGCAGCTCTGAATTTCAGCGGAGCTTTAACCACATGAACCCTTTTCTCCTTCTCTCTGTTTCTCTTTCCCAGGATGATTGAGGAGTTGACACAGCAGAAACATTCACTGCGTCTTCGAGTCGAAGAGCTCGAGGTCAAAGTTCACAACCTTTCCTCTTCTTTGCCTAAGAACGTGCGAGAAGCTGAGGTATTTTCATTTCCTCACCTTTCCTTCAGTTAGAAAGCCTCAATAAACATATTCATGCGCACATGTTCTGCCTCTCAAATATCATTCTATAAACTGTATTGTAGAAGAAATGTCAGAGTCCAGAGTGAGAAAAGTTATAGACTAACGGGCTGAAAGATCAGGTGACCCTAAAAGCAACTTTCTCCTAATAAAACTCCAGTTATACACTCCTATTCTGTGCAGCTCCAAGACAGATTAACCTCCTGAGGGGCCCCACAGTAGACATGTGTTGTTGGGCCACAGCGCTCCACAGTATGGCCCTAAAAAGCAACCAATAAGCTGTAGACAGCTGAATAAAATACAGTGGTAACAATCTTTAAAAATGTGTTTTTAAAAAGCTGCTTTTTAAGCATATATAATAAATATCAACAGGAACCTAAACTGTACAAATATTTACTGTTTTCTGGTTTTCTATGAAAGTCCATTCATAGAATGGTTTGGTTTTTACTGCTGATCAAAAAAAAAATCACTCTTCCTAATGTTTTTGATCATTTTAAAAAATAATTAACAGATATATTGATAATCAGAGCAAATTTGCAGACTAATTTTTCAGTGAAATTTTAGTTTTCTTGGAGGGCTTTAAACTGACACAGAGTCCTTTCTGTATTTCTAGATAAATGATGTGGTGTAAATGTGGGGCCTATTGCTCCTGGGAAAATGCCCACTTTTTAAAAGTACCTATTTGTACATTTAATCACATGCTGCACCATGGTCTTTGTAAGCGATTCTCACTTCGTGTTGTGTTCTCAGTTTTTGCCTTATCTTTGTTTCATGAGTGTTTCCCAGTGGTGTCTCTGTCACAGAAAGTCTGATGGGCCACAATAAACACTAACAGTCCTTGCTCAGTGAATTCACGTACATATGCATGAAATAGCATGATCTTTGAAATGCACAACTGTGCAACCACTGTTATTATATATGTTATAGATGCACAACAGTATTGGCTCTCTCTCTATGTGTGTATGTGTGTCTGTGTGTTGAAGCTACATAGTAAGATATAGGTAGGAAATCAAATCATTTGAATTTGGTTAAAAAATAAAATATTTGACAAAAGACGTGTAGAAAAATGAAAAATCAGTGGACTAAAAATGACTAACATTATTCCCCATGGCTAACACTAGTTAGCATGATTCATGGTACTGTGTTTGTGTGCATTTATATAAGTATCTGGATATATAGAGTGAAGGATTATGGATCTGCAAATGAGACATGCTTGTGTGCAGTCCCCCAAAAAAACCAACAGCGTGTAGCTCAGATGTGGATTAGTTTAAACGTGCGCCTGGGAGGGACACTTTTCACTGTTTTTATCACCGGGTTTCACTTCAGCTCTTTGTGTGTTATGACTTTGGTTGTCTCTGCTGCCGGCTAAAGGACTAACAATAATAATAAGCCAGAGCAGCCCACAGATTGGGTTTCTACATATTTTGACACTGCGCCCTTGTGACAATAAACGGCTACAGCGTATAGACAACAGTTTGCAAAGCTGTGTGTAGGCTCTGTGGACCAACACACAATCATGCCAGGTCCCTTTATTCTATAGGTTGTCTCAGAATGGGACCTGCCTCTAAATTGTATTGCATTACAACCAGCTTTTCTTTTGGCCTAGTGTCATAAAATTAAACAGCTTTTCCTTCTTTTCACTCCAAAGTACTTTTGCATGGTAGATACAGAGTCCAGATTTGGAATGTGACTCAGTCATATGTGCCAGCACTGGTCTAAATTCTTTGCTGGTTACCTCAACGCCCCCGTCGTCTCCTGTCACCTTATTCTAAGTGTTCTGGCTCAAACCCCAGACAGGTCAACCCATTTAGATATCAAGCTGTTTTTATATCCACATGTGGGTCAGTGGAACATTGGCAGAGCAGAACAGCAGCACACCACCATGAAGCTAAAAACACAGGCACCTTATTAGGACCCTGTATATCCCTGGATGGTTATTTTTTCAACCTGCATTAGAGTGAAGACACGCGAGTACAGTGTGAATATTGCTACCCATCTCTACTTATATTTGGTTTTAATAAAGACTGTACTTGTAATCTGATACAGTGGGTGAGCCTCAACACAAAGTTCATTAATAATTAATGAGATGTGATGAGATCAGAGCTGGAGGAAAAGGGGGTCGGTGGTGATAGCTGCCTTTGTGTAGCTCAAAATCAAAATGTCCCTTTTTAATCAAGATTTTAATCTGTGACAGGTGTACAGTGGTGACAAAAGAACATTTAACATGTAACACTATTGCTCTCCTTTCTTTACAGGGTCAGCAGGAGCGCAGAGTTCAAGCACAGATGCAGGTAGGACAAAACATTTGCTTGTGAGCTCAGTGAACTGCTGTCTGCTGCAGCTGCATCACATCCTGCATTTATATTTTATCCACTCTCACAGCAGCACATTTACCGACTGCTTTCGTCGGTGGTGGGTTCATCACATGAAGCTGCCTGTGCACGTAGGGCTCATGACTCAGAACCTTCTCCCTCTCACTTCACAGACAAGTAGCCCCACCTTCAGTTACCTAATCTACACTGCACGTACAGTATTTGTGTATTTCTCATTCATGAGGACATTTGTGCTGAAACTTTGTCACTATGCATTTTTGCGTTTGTGGAACAGACACTTTTACTTTCTTATATGTTTTTATTCTTCTGACATTTGGTCAGTCCTCTCTTCTTTTCTCTTGTCTTTCCTAATTTCTATCCTTCTTTATATGTTTTCCTCCTTTCCATGTGTCCTCGTTCAACTAGTTTAGAAAATGAAAACTTCCAAAACTAACGAAGCAATGGATTTTGACACTTTACTAAGCTTTTAGCAATGTCATCACTAACTAAAGGGCACTTTATATAAAATGACAATGAATATCATATAAATTGCAGAAGTAATATTTGAAAAATGGAAGCAACATTTAAAAAGTTTTTTTTAATTAAATACCATAAAAACGTCCAGTCACAATAAGTTTTGCATTATATAATAAAACTGATATTTGTGTTTAGGTTTCCCTAACTTAAAGGCCCAAAGTGAAAGAACAAACTTGATTGCAGTAGCTTAGCATTTGTTGTTATCCTGCATTATAATGTTAAAGAAAAACACTTCAGTTCCGTATCCTTCACAAATCAGTGAAATTCATGAGAAATATGTTTTTACTCTCTCCTTTCTTACTTGCTGCCCGCTTTTAATTGTTTTCACTGCACGTCTATCTAACAGTAGCTGCCCTGGCCTCACATCACACCACTCATGTTTCTCCTTCTAATATTAGGAAACACAGTTCCTGCAACATCAGCAGTGCCCGGGAATCACCATCACTGCAGAGTCAGCTCACTTGTACAGTACATTTTCTGCTAATATAGCCTCGCTTTCCTCATCGACGCCAGTTATAATTATAATCACATTAGTTTCTCCTGGCTGCCCAGCACACAGACTCATTTCATGACACAGCTGCAGCATGCACAGAAGGAATTTGTTGTTTAACTGGCACACCAACAATTGAGACATTTGAGAGAGGAAAATGAGGGGAGTTGTCCCTTCTGTCTGCATCGGCGTTCATTTTCTGCTGTCACACTTTGGTATTTCTGCCACTCAGAGAAAAATAAACAGCAGGCACAATCTGTCAGCGGTGTTTGGCACTTATCTCTGATTAGGATTAATTGATTCTTGATTGCGTGCCTCATTGTAGCTGATCAGTGTTTGGTGTTGTGTCTCCAGAGGCTTGAAGTGTGACAAATGTAAATGCAGCGAGGGCCAGCAGAGAGTTCTGTCTTGGCCCACACACACACACACACACACACACACACACACACACACACACACACACACAGGAAAATAAATCACATGTGAGAGCAGTTGTATCAACAACGCATCCAGCCTGCTGCAGTAATAAAAGATGGATGAAGATTTGTGGATCTGTGAGCGTGTGGGAAAACAGGTTCTGAAAGTGTCTGTTGGGAACGACAGCAGCTTTTTAAGAGCACAGTCTGCTGCTTGATTAAAGTGTCATGTGATTCACTGACACCAATTCCACAGACGTGTGAGGCCACTTCCCTCCCACCTTTCCCCTTTCATGCTGTGTGACATGCAATGTGAAAGCCAGAATGGGACTGTGTGCCCCTGGGAAAGGCATGAACTCATTCCACGCTGACAATTTAGGGAATTTAATGAACTTGATGGAAAACACACAGGACTGTTTTTACTGACACACACAAAAACCTGGAAATGAAAAGTTGTATTTTTAATGAAACAAGTTTTCACATACTGTTATAATATGAATGATCTGGAATGGAATTAATAACAGTTTTTGCAGCGGAAAATCATAAATTGTGTTATATTCTAGACAGCATGTGAGTGTGTAGACTAGTCCACCACAGATTATAAGAACTTAGTGCATTTTTATTCATTGTCACTATCATTTGATTAGTGAGCAGTTTCGTTAAAAGTAGCAAAACCCACCAATGTTTGAAAAAAAGTAAAACAAAAATTAACAGGGTTAGAATGGTTAGAAATAAATGACACAAAGAATCTCACATGGATAAGGAAAGTACTCTGTTGTGTAGTAGGTTACACATTCACCTTACCAAGTGAAAGGTCCCTGGTTTGATTCCAGGTGGGGATACAAGCCCCTGTCACCATGGAGGGTTGTATCAGGAAGGACATTCCCTGTAAAACTTCTGCCAAATGACCAATTAATCTGCTGTGGCGACCCCTTGGGGAGAATAGAAGGAAGCAGCCAAAGGCACATTCACTTCAGAAAAGAACTGTAGGAAATGTAATCATCAGACCTTTTTTTGTTTTATAACATTTAATCATTTCAAAGTTGCAGGTTATTAGCAGTGCAATTTATGATAAAATATCATATTGGAATGTATGGGTATCTTTCCAAAACTGACTATGGAGTACAAATGGGCTACATTAACATTTGGCATTAACAGTTTGGGATTTAATTGGTGTAGTGAGGGCGAAAGCATGTGGAAGACAGCCTGGAAAGGTGGATGTGTGCACTTGAGAGAAGGGGAATGAAAGTCGTAGAAACAAGAGAGACTACAACTGACAGTGCACATGTGAGGTGAAGAAGAGGCTGCAAGCAGGGTGGAATGGGTGGAGACAAGTGTAGGGGGGCTTTATAAAGGATAGCAGCAAGAGTAAAAGGAAAGTTTTACATATGGCCATGGCGTATGTTTGAGAGACGATAGCACTGACAAAAAGACAGGAGGCAGAGTTGGCAAGACTGAAGATGCTGAGGTTTTCTCTGGGAGTGACCAGGATGGACAGGATTGGAAATGAGTCCATCAGAGGGACAGCTCAGGCTGAGCAGTTTGGTGTCAAAGTCTGAGAGGCAGGCTGAGATGGTTTGGACACGTGCAGGGATAGTGGACATATTGGACAAAGTATGCTGAAGATGGAGCTGCCAGGCAGAAAGAAAAAAGGAAGATAAGGTTGATGGATGTAGTGAAAGAAGCAAATGCAGAGGGTTGGTGTGGGAAGAGGATGTGAGGGAAAGGGTGAGATGGGGGCAGATGATGGGGGCTGCTCGGTGACTCCTAAAGGGAGGGGCCAAAAGATTAGTTTACATTAGCAATAACTCAAATACAAGCTGTTTATATATCCATAATAGATTTCAAACACTTTGTTTATCTTTAATCTCCATACTTCACTTTTGTGTACAGAAAAGTGCTTTTTATGTTTCATTATATATGAGGCCTTTACTTAAAGGAAGATATTCACTGAGGTTTAGGAAAGGTTAAATTAAGATGTCTCATATTCCTCCTACGGGAAACCCAGATGTTTATTTGAAAGACAGTCAGTGCAGTAAAGGGCAGAGCTCAGTAACCCCCCTGTTTCCTGTAAATGGTTTAGTCCAGACAGACTCAAGAGGTCTCACTCCCACAGTTATAAAAGAGACTGAAGGAAAAATACTTGTATGTGTTTTAGGTAGAAATTACATTCTTTTGAATCTGTAATGGTTTTTAAGAGAGCTGGTTTGACCAGATATGGCCAGGAAAAAATAAGAATTCATTTGGGTCGACCGCATTTCACCTTTTTGGTAGAGTTATTATAAACTTAAAATCATTCATGGCATTGCAAACACAACTAAGTCATTATGAGAGCTGCAAAGATGATTCAATAGTGATGGCAAAATTGAAAAATACTTTCGGTATGAGCTGAAGCATCAAGAGGAGGATGTGACTCATCATCAGCCACTGTTTTGTTCCGCTTCAGAATTGAAATTCAGAGAAAGAAAAGTGAATATGCTGCGTTCCTGTTATCTTGTTTGCAAAAGGAAACGTACCTTCAAGTGCTCCCTTGTATTCTCCCCAAGGGGTCGCCACAGCAGATTAATCCACACTGGCAATTTGGCAGGTTTTACGCTGGATGCCCTTCCTGATGCAACCCTCCACAGTGAAAGGGGCTTGTGGCCCCACCTAGAAACGAACCAGGGACCTTTCACTTGTAAGGCAAATGTGTAAACCGCTACGCTATAGGGGACGTTTCCAAAATGAAATAATGAATAAAAAACTACAATTACACAAAAAGAAAATACATATATACTTTATGTAAATGATTATTTCTCAGGCCCTCGGCTGATTGGTGGCTGACTCACCATCCAACATGTGTGAAACATTTAACGCTCTTCTAAACGGTCTTGCACCGAGCGTGGCTCTGGATTTTGGAATTATATTGAATTGAATGTGGGTAGGTCAGCTAGGATTACTGTGAGCATCTCAAAGAAATGAAGTCAAATATGTGCATTGCATGCAGCATCTGAAGTTTTGCAGTAATACAGCAACAATGGGGAGACACCGATGGACAAAGCGTCCTACATTAGTCCCAGCACAGCAAGAGAATAAACCGTCTCAGTCCTAACACCATTTAACCAGATTGTTTTTTAAAATAAAAATACTTCGATGTACAGACGCACCCCCCACCAACTGACTGATCACAATAAAATATCCTTCCACTCAATAATATTATAAAGACAGTAAGTAACAAGGGACAGAAGGCACAAGACACTACTGTTCACTGTGTCCCTGTAGTGCAGTGGTTTACACATTTGCCTTACAAGCGAGCCCAGGACCTTTACGAGTTTGACCTCTGACCCGGCCAGAGTTTGACCTGGTGCATTTTATTAAAGGAAGTGTTTAAAAAAGAAGGCTTCTGACTGGACCAGAGCCACAGACAGCCTGGTCCAGTTAAATCACGTTCAGTGCCAGTCCAAGCTTCAAGATGAGTGTGTGGAGCTTTTCTGCACCACCATGTACTGCAAAAAGTTGTTTTTAAAAAATATTTACTGCAATTTTATGTAGACAACACTTTATATATCAAAAAGAGAGCAGCATAATCATCACTTTAGTGTGTGAGGATGGCCTTTCATTGGCTGCTTCTGTGGACTGTTGTCACAAGCGTGCAGAAGTGAACAGCCCGGAGTGAGGCATCCTCGCTCTGATACACGATCTTCGCTGCCGTTGCCTCCGTGTCCCGTTATGAAAGCGGCCGGACGCCCGGCGGCCTCTCCCTCCATCCTCAGCTGATGGAGCGGCTGGTGGAGCGGCTGGTGGAGCGGCTGGTGGACGGACAGCCCAGCCGGTGAATCCACGCGGTCCCAAACGCTGACAAAGGAAGCTCGAGTTTTCCGTGTTCGTGTCACGCGGTCACCGGAGAGACGCTGTCACGCAGAGAGACGTCATCGGTTTAAAAACGCGCCGTCTGTACCCAGCTGTGGACACTTGGCGGTTCGATTCGCGGGGTCGCTGAGGAGGAAGCGGCACCGTGACAGCGTGACACCATCCAGGAAGTGACACCAGGACAGAGGCGCTCACGTCCTGTGAGGGAGCTCCGTGGGCTGTTTCAGTCTGCTGCTGCATCATCATCATCATCATCATCATCATCAACACATCTGCGTGGAAGATCAGTCACCTCCCCTCTGAGCGTGACGGAGCTCCACAGCAGATGAGTCTGAAGTGAAGGTTGCTCACTGATGGAGCTCACGTGCTGGGCTCAGGACTTGATCCCGGAAGCTGGAGTCATCCTCCACAGGAAGTCATGGTGTGACGTCATGGTTAGAAGTTCACCTAAAAGAAGCAGCTCGTGACGGAAGGCCTTGGTGGAACTCTTGCGTGCGTCCAAAGAAACGGACTTGTAAAGCGCGCTGGTGTTGTCGTTCTGTCCCATGTTGTGATGCTGGACGTCATGAAGATGAAGGAGGCTTGCAGGATCTGTGCCCGTGAGCTCTGCGGCAACCAGCGCCGCTGGATTTTCCACCCCACAGCTAAGGTCAACCTGCAGGTGCTGCTTTCCCACGCGCTGGGCCGCGAGCTCGCCCGGGATGGCCGCGGCGAGTTCGCGTGCTCCAAGTGCACCTTCATGCTGGACCGCATGTACCGCTTCGATACAGTGATCGCCCGAGTGGAGGCCCTGTCTCTGGAGCGCCTCCACAAGCTGCTGCTGGAGAAAGACCGGCTGAGGCAGTGCATTGGAGGCCTGTACCGAAAGAACAACTCGGAGGACTGCGGCGCGCCCCTGCCCGGGTCCGGTGTGGGAGTTGTGACGGAGGTGGGACCTGCAGTGTCTCCAGTCGTGGATCTGTCACCGCTGCAGGATGTGAGATACTCGGATATGATCCAGGATGACCTGACCTACTCTGTGTATGAATCGTGGGCTGATAAGGAGGACCCCGCTCTGGACCATCACTCCCATCACCACGTCCACCAGTGCACAGGAGCAGACTCCTCTGGCCACAAGCCAAGGCGGTGCAGGGGTTGCGCAGCGCTCCGGGTTGCTGATTCTGATTATGAGGCGGTGTGTAGGGTTCCCAGGAGGCTTGGACGCAGGAGCACTTCCTGCGGCCCGTCCACCCGCTACTCAGCAGCCACGCAGGGAGTGGAGTACGTGGCCAGAGCTGCTGAGGCTTCTGATGTTGCAGGTGTCACCTTTGAGTCCCCTTCAGTTGGGTTGGAGGCCAGAAAGGCCACCTGCGATCAGAGGAGCCCCAGTCCCGCATCGTCCGTGGAGTCTCTCGACACCACCGTGGACGCCAGTTGCCTACCTACAGATCATAAAGAGAGTGAAGAAACTGAGCCAGAGAAAGATTCGGATGAGGCGCCAGTGAGAAGAGACGCTCGATGGGACAAGCCCCCGTGTGAGGGCTCCCTCTCTGGGCTTGAGATGTTGCTGAGCCTCCTGCGGGGATGGGAATACCGGCCAGTAAAGGCCCGAAGGGGCAGCAAACTTCCAGTTCTGGTCAAAGCCAAACTGGAGCGAGGCTTGTCACTGACCCTGCCCATCCCATTGAGGTCACCATGTGGAGGGGCAGCAGACTACGAGCTTTACCACCACCAGTCTGTACCAGAGATTGTGATCCCATGTCCCCAACAGGAGCTGCAAGCAGAGCTGGAAGAGATGGAGGAGCAGTGGCTGGATGATTATGTACAGTGTGGGCCTTTTCGATTTCAGCAGGTACATCAAAAGCCATGGATACCAGATGGCCTTTTACTTCACATAGAGTTTATAGTTCATTTTTTTAAGGGAACCCTGCATTTAAAGCCTATAACGGGGGCTCGTCTAACACTTTCATACATATATTCTGTATGGATTGCATTATGAAATTCTGGGGACTAAATGTCAGTATTTCTTGGCCTCTTTGTTACTAATTCTTTTAAAATCAGGGAATTTAATGTCCTCCACCTTTAAGGAAATACTCCTCTGTAAAGTAGTTTTCCTTTATCATTTGCAGTGAAAGAACGAACGAAAGAAAGAAAGTCTTCTCGCAGTTGTAAACAGGGCAAACCTGGTTGCAGATGCTCTGAATCAGACTGAATATAAAATAATGATGACACCTTTAGGAATTGTCGGAACATTTCTAGAAAGTTGCCATAAAACCCAGATACAATCCTGTCACAAGCACTGAACTTATTTGTATTTATGTGATTGTTAAAAGCCAGGGGACATGTCTCTGACTCATTCTGCGTGAGAGCTGGGCGTAGGCTCGGTCAGTTTCATCCAAAATTCAGTCACATCTCTTAAGATGAACCAACTAATTCCAACCACCGTCCCCTCTGAACGAGGTCAGGCCTCTCCGGATTTGCTGTCTTGTTCATCTCCTTCGCTGCTGACTAAGCTGAGCACACTCGCTGCCTTGATTACCCTCGAAGGAAGCATAAATACCCCTCTTCATCAGTATCTTGGCAACCCCTCTGTTGCCATGGGAACAGTCTCCAAGCTCTGCAGCCATCTCCGTGTGAAGGCTCTTTTCTGTCTGATCCAGCTTCATAGCTTCTATTGTCATGTTAACGATCAGTGTGAATGGGTTTCAGTGTGACAGGAGCGAGCAGACACAAGACGGCTCTGTTATGGGCTGTTATATGCAGATGTGTAAGGCTGTTATGCCGCCGTGCACCCATCACTGATAGGAATAAAGAAACAAACGTACACCTGAAATCTCCAGACTAATAAAAATGGATATTGGTAAGATTTGCTGAGATTTATGGGCTCCTGTGACAATAGTAAAAGAGTACTTGAGGCTCCTTTGTATTGTGTGTTATTTAGCACAATAGATAAAAAGCCTTTTGTCCCTCCAGACCTAGAGGAGCTAGAAATGTTGCATACAGTGAGATTTATGATCACAGGGGCTACGTATGCAGTTGTGGTTGCTGCTGAAGCATGAGACTCCCCGAATCAGATCAAGAAAATATCTGGTGAAATTTTGTCCTTTGTTGCTATACATCATCTAAAACCACACTTTACACTTAACTCTTTCTGCATGTTGTTGTGTATTAAAACATTTTTAAATTTGCACATATCAAACAACACACAGGGTGCTACCAGTAATATTAGTGAGGTTCTAGCGTAATGTGATGCTACATGGAAAGTGAAAACACTGTTCTTCTGGTACAAATCCAGTTGTCTTAGATTTTTTTTCCGCAACAAATATCACTTTGGAACATAGTTGAAACAGCTGTAGAAAAGGTTGCACACAGAGCTAATAATGTCTCCAAGGGCTGAGTGACATCACATTACACAGTCCCATAAAAACAAAAACAGGGAAGTCAACAAAGTGCTGCTTGGCAACAGTCGCTTCCAGAGGAAACCATCCAACAGTCAGCTGACATCACTTTCCACTTTCACTTCATCATTCACACAACAGCTGCAAGAATGATACAGATCGTGGTTTTTCTGGAGGGCTGCAACTTTTAAACACTGATTGAACTTCAGACTTTAAATTTATGACTTGTCATGGCCCATAATGACCCTCAAAGTATTAATTTTTAACATGATACCTGGAAAAGCAAACTAATCATTCTAATTCAAAGCTGCTGTCAGCAAATGTTAACACTTTTACATGGTGCTTATCAATCATCAAAATTATGATAGAATTTACTTTTTCATCTTTCAGATCTGTACTGCTATGTCATAATCTGCACTGTGTGAGGCTGTATGCAGCTTAACTACAACATACTTTCCTCACTAGCTAATCTGTTCTGAAATGATTCCTCCTGTGTTTTTCAGCGGCTGATTGACGAGCAGCGGGGGCAGCTTAGTCATTACGAGAGTGCCGCAGGGCAGTGTGTTGGCGAGCTGCAGAAGGCCCAGGACCAGGTCCCCTCACTGCAGACAAAGATCAGAGAGAGCGAGGCCAGGAACCAGGTACGAAGATGTCAGCTTCATCAGCTACAGTGCAGCACACTTCATCCATCTTGCGTACTGTGAAGCTGAAACATGATAATGTTAAAATATTTATCTTTTTACCTGACAGCTCGTCCAATTCAGGGTTGTAGGGTCGCTGGAACCTGTCCCAGTTGTCATAGGGCAAAAGGCGGGGCACACTCTGGACAGATCACTAGTGTATCATTGAGCTTACACAGAGAGACAGTCATTTACAACTACAGCCAATTTAACATCACCAGTTAACCTAACATGCATATCTTTGGACTGTGGGAGGAAGCTGGAGTATCAAAGTATGTTCCTGATCATGTGTTTTTGTGTGTGTGTGTGTGTGTGTAGAAGCTGCAGGAGCGACTCGGTGAAATGGAGCTGGAGCTGCGGTCTGCCCAGGAGGATGCCCAGCAGCAGGAGCGAACCATCCACAGCATCAGTGATACTGTAAAATCTAAAGAGGCAGAGGTACAGTAGATGGGTGACACCTAAATGAAGGTGGGGAGGAAGTACAGAGAGGAAGGAATACATTTAAACAGTCAAAGGTCTTAAGGCTGCAGAGAGGAAGAAAGTGAGGGTCAGTAAGTGCCAAAAAGCCCCCAGTTTCAGACTTGAATAGTGTTTGCGTGTGTGTGTGTGTGTGTGTGTGTGCAGGTTGCAGAGCTGTACAGGGTGATTGAGGATCAGAATAAGATGCTGTGTTCTCTCAAAGAGCTTGCCAACCGCAACCAGCTGCAGCATCTGCAGGTGTGTCCTCTATACAAACCACAGCTGTGTATCATCAAATGCCAAACTGCAGGACATAACAGAAAATACACAGTGTGCAGTTTAGTCCTTAGTATTTTACCTGTCCCTCTTGTCCTTCTTTCTCCCTGCCTGGTTTTCCCTGCAGGCATCCGGTGCAGAGACTGTTAGAGGTCAGGGCGAGGTCCTTGCTCTGCAAGCCTCCCTCTTCCAGGCTCAGTTGGAGCTGCAGGCCAGCCAACGAGCTCAGCGGCAGGCAGCCAGGGTCCAGGATGACCTAAACCGAGCTCTGGAGAGGTTAGAAAAAGATCTGCAGGAGTCACTGCAACACCGGAGGGAGACAGAGAGGCACAACCAGGTGAGAAAAGGAGCAGATGAGAATTCATCTTTGAATTAGTTTAATGCAAAGCTGTATTTATTAGATTATTTTAATCGGTGTATTTAATTTTGATAAAGTTGCATCATGGCTGTTTTTACTTTATCATGTTGTGCACATGTGATGCTCAGGAGCTGCAGCTGGCTCTAGAGAAGGCTCGATCAGCTCTGCAGGAGAGAGAGGAGCAGCTGAGGGAGGGTGAGCGAGAAAGGCAGCGAGAGACGGAGGAGAGAGAGAAGACCATCAGAGAGCTGAAGACGTCCCTGCAGACCAAAGAACATCTGATGGAGGTTGGACACAATCAAACAGCAAATAAACACCAACAAGTCATCAAGCCCTACACTCCTGAATGTGACCAGGTCTCATTTATGTCCAGTTTGTGTCCAAATCATATAATCAACGCACATCTGAACAGAGAACACCAAAGCTGAAAGTGCAATATCTTTTAGTAGAGATCCTTTACAAGCGAGCAACAGCACAACAGTTATTATACTGGAGTGATTTTACACTTTAAAAAGCATGAAGACTACATTTTGAGCGCCATCACCTAATTTGGGCTTCAGAAATCTTGACTCTAGGCATGTTGTAACCACAAACCATTGTGAAAACCATAACTCAGGCTGTAACCTGATGTGCACCTCCCTAGAAATGTAACGTTGACTGGACCATTCAGTACCGTCATTTACTCCCATGTGTTTCCGGGAGAGAACGGCTCGGCTTAAAGAATCAATCTTGCCTGCAAGTATAACTGCTGCCGGTGGCTTTGGCCGCTTTAGCAGGCTAGATAGATTCAGTGCAGAACTGTAAATCGCTCATTAGGCTCCTCTTAAGCTACTGCCCTCTGTGGAAAAAAAGGATGTGTGTTGTCCCATTCACTTTCTCTACTGTTGACTGTCTGTTGTCCATCAGGACTACTGTGAGTTATTGGAGGATCCAAGGGAGAAGAGAGACCCTATGCTCCAGAAACTTCGTCAGCGAATAAAGGAGAGAGACCAAGCTCTGGAGGTAAACGCAGCAACGCACACGCCAGCACATAACGAACTGCAAACATAGTCACACAGACCATCAGCATGGCAACTGGGATGTCCTGTGAACACCTTTTAGCGTTGTTAAATGTTAGTTTGCACTATCTGACGAGCCCCCTTCAACAACAAGTTACTTAGTAGTGGGCGTAAATGTGAAAACTATAAAAGGCAGTAAAACAGCATAATATTTACATTGTCGTGCAAAACAGGAAACAGTTATCCCAAATGTAACCTAATTAAAGATAGAAAAGGTTTTTTTTAGCTCCAAGCTTGTTTGTGGGCTCAGATCAGTGGACACAGGGCATGCTGAGACCACCCACGCAATACTTGGGTTTAAAGATGAGATTTCGAAATAAGGGGCTTCGCATATATGATTTTGATTAGCTGCAGTTTAAAGTAAGACTCTGCTTTTTTCCTCAAAACCTCCAGCGAGCTGTGGATGAGAAGTTCCGCTGCATGGAGGAGAAGGAAGAGGAGACTCGCCGCTTGCAGCTGTTGCTCAGAGAGAAGGAACGAGACCTAGAGAGGCAGCACTGCGTCCTGGCCAACAATGAGGAGACCATCACTGTAAGAACACACAAACGCACACAAAGTAATCATTAGTCTCTGGAATGTGTTGACCCATCCTGCCTTCTTATCTGCATGTTTGTGTGTGTCAGAGCCTGGAGCTGCTGGTGCGGGGTAAGGCTGTGGAGCTGGAGCAGGTGTGTGATGCCTGGAGGAACGCACAGAGGCAGCAGCAAGAGAGCGAGCAGAGGCAGAGCCGCATCCTGAGAGAGAGAGACGCCATCATCAACCGGCTGCAGACGGAGCTGCACGCTCGGACGCAGGAGGCACAGGTACGAGAGAGTGTGTTTACTGAAATGCAGATAATTCTAGAAGTGCTGCAGAAACATGCCATGGTATGATGTTAGCCAAGAAGTAGAATATTGTGAGCATTTCAAAATCAAGGCAATATAACCCCCCCACACAATCATGTTTATTCGTGTCTCATTTGCAGGAGTTGCGCTGCTCTCTGCTGGCTCGCATCCAGTCGGCTCCAGGTGACATTCTGGAGGAGCTTAAGGTTCGTCTCCACCTCAAAGACCGCCTCTTCCAGGAGGTGCTGGCTGACCGGACCCATCAGGCCCAGGAGCACCAGGAGCAGGTCCATGATCTGCTCAGAAGTATCAACACCAGGGATCAGTACATTAAGGTATAGCAGATGAAGCAGGCAGAATCCTGGGGTGACTAGAAAAGGTTGAATATACAGAGAAACTGACAACGCTGTCTTTCAGGACTCTGCCAGCCGCCTCAGTGAGGTAATAACCGAGCAGGCATCGAGGCTCCAGGAGCTTCGCAGACAGCTGAGCTCAGGTGCTGGATCACAGCCTGACTTTGGAGCGGACTTGGCTTTGGAACTCCAGGCAGTGCAGGAGGAGTTACGTCTGGCTCTACGGAGGGAGAAGGAGAGCCAGGAGCTGAGCACAAGTCAGACTGCTAGGCTCGAGTCCCTCAGCAGGACTCTGCACGTGAAGGAGGAGATCATCAGGGTTAGTGTTGGGAGAGAGGGAGGTCCTTAAATGGTGTCCTACTTATATCTTTCTAGAACCTCTTGTATGATAAGCTGATATTTTGTGCATGTGTTGCTTACTTGTTGCGTGCATGTATATAAACGTCATGGGTTCTCTGTGTTGGGGTCAATTGGGGTGTGCTGCAGGACTTCCAGAGGCAGATGGTGGATCCTTCAGGCCTCCCTCTGGTGGAGCAACTCACCCAGGAGGTCCAGGAGCTGAGGGAGAGACTGGGCCAGGAGGATGGTCCCCCAACGAGAGGCCCTGTTCCGGGCCGTGACCGGCTCAACAGCAGGCCGCCTGAGTTTGGAGGTGGGCACCAGAGAAGCATGGGACAGTATCTGTAACAGCACCGCTTCCAGCACCAGGGATCAGTGACTGCAGCGTGGTGTACTGTACTGTGGTTGTGGGCTTTGTACTAATTTTTTAGTTCTTCTTCTGGGTGAAAATACTAACATGGAACTTTGTATTTAGTAGATGAAACTGGATTCATTTTGGCTTCTAACTGCAAGCTCAGTTGATAGTCTTTGTTCATGGCAGATTTACATTACTCATTCAAGATTATTTAACCTCTTAACAGAAAGACGGATGTGGAGACTGCATTAACTCTCAGCCTGGACAAAAATCCTTAACCTGTGTAAACTAAGTATGTTCCAACATCACTGTGAGACAGAACCCCCTAAGATCAAATAAGGTTTCATTTTTACCTTGTGCACAACAAAAATTCTGTTGTGATCCTGAATGATTATTAGCATCATCATTCAAGTTAATAACTTGTGCACACAAAATAATTCTTTGTGCCTAGAAGATGAAAAGAGTTCTCTGTTTTTTCTTTTATTCATTTTGTTTTTTTTAGCAATTTTTAGCAGGAACATTTTGAAAACTGGACCGGGAAAATGGAACAACAACTTTCATTTCTGACATGTTTTGTGCCTCTGTGAACTAGTTCACTTGAGTCACGACTAATATAGTCAAAAGAAGTCCTGCCCACCCCTACCCATGCATAGATGGGAAGCATGAGATGAGGGGAGCAGCAAGAGCCAGTGCCAGTTTAAGTTGGTTGCAAAGTGGCTTGCAGATTAGAGAAACTGTAGGTAGGCCAAAATAGCTTAAATTGTGTTCCCTCTATGAAATTCACCAATTGGATGTGTAGAAGGGTATTTGCTAAGTCATCAGCTGACGTAGGCTGTGTGAACTAACACTGTGCTTAACTTTGTGACAGTAAACTGGAGAGATACCTTTCAGAAGACAACAGTGATTAAAGCTGTCCACAAACAATTCAATTCAGTATTAATTAGATAGCACCAATTCACATCAAAAGTCACCTCAAGATGCTTCACACTGTAAGGTAAAGACCCTGCAGTATTAGAAAGAAAACCCCAACAATCAGACGATTCCTTATGAGCAAGCACTTGGAGACTGTGGGATGGAAGAACTCTCTTTTAAAAGGAAGAGAACTCCAGCAGAACCAGGCTTAGGGAGAGGTAGAGCCATCTGCCTTGACAGAGACAGACAAATAACAGGAAGTACAAATAACTTATTTTCCGATAATGATCAGGATTTGAGTGGTAAACCCACCTCCTCCAAAAAGTGCTTCACGTTTTGTTTTTGTGTTTGTTTTCATTTATGTGCATTTAACATACTTTAACTCATACTGAACAAACCGCTTCAAACAATAGCTTCGTCTGTGTTGTAGTGCAGTTATTGTGACTTTGCACAATTAATATTACTCCTTTTCCTTTTAAACAATAGCAAAGCAGAAAATACGTTATTGTTTTAAATGGAATTATTTTTGGTAGTATGCTAGTCAGAATATGTTTCCTTTATATGAGTGTCTGTATATTTGTGTGTCTTTGCATGTTTAAGGGAATGATTGAAATCTCTGTATATTGAACTGAAAGTCACATGCTGTCTGAAGATTATGGAAATTTAAGCACATTCCACATTGCCTTCATTCTGATGATTTTGTATATTTATATTTAGTTTATGTATGCTTCTGTGCAATCCAGCAATCATTGGTTCAATTACTCTGTGGTTCATTATTAATGAATGTTATCATAAACTGAGTGTCACACTGGAACACAGTAAGTATCAATGTTTTTTATTCTTATTGATTTCCTCATATTGAACAATGTAAAGTCAGTTTATCTGCACAGACACAATGAGAGGCCACATTTGTTATATTGCAGGTGTTCCTCCACATTTCATTGAATTATTATCCCTCCAGAGCCCAACATGTTTTAAAGTGGTTCATAATAAATAATAAACTTACAGTACTTGATTAATGCATTTGCGATTTCAGAGGTTTCTGTTGTTTCTGCAGCTGAAATTACTTGCATATTTGCACTTATATTTATGTTCGGAAAGGCTCCAGTTCTCATTCTTTCCCTGCTTTAGTGCCCCATCCTTACTGTGCCATTTCACTTCCAGAAATAAAAAACACACACGAAGTAACTCAAAAACAGAGTCCACCATACAGTGCAACGCCCCTTCACTCCCCTGCACTGGCAACATCTGTGCCAGCAACATCTAAAACATCTAATTAATATGCAGTTATGTCACATTTTGAATTTAAGCATATAGAGAATAAAACATAGATTCAAGCTTTAATTAACCCTGTGACCCTGTTGGTCCTTTTAAAAAAATCCACATTGCATTTATGCTTAGTTTTTTTAAATTTTATTCATTATGTGCCAGGCCACATACACATCAGTCTCATAAAAGAAACAAGGCCCTGTAACAGATCTGTATATGTAACCATTTACCTCATATTATACCTGCAAATGCAGAAATCACCTATAATGCCACTAGTACGGTAATGCTTCACATTATTGTCATTACATTTAATAATGGGTAATTATTTTTCATAATACAGGGTTTAATTAAGGGGGAATTTGCTATGCATGAAATGTGAATTGTTAAACCCTCCTATATTGCAAGAAACGTACATGTAACCTCTGTTCTCATCGCTAACTACAGTCCTCATTATTGTTCACATATGAGACTAATGATGTGAGCCATACGGCTAGAGAAAGTGACATTCAGAACTTTAAAAATGTATGAATATTACCTTTGTGAGCCAGTCCTTCCTTAGCTCCTTATAAATCCCAGCTTTGTTTCCTAGGCTCAGCATCCAGTAATGTTTAGGAATGTTTAGATGTTTGTCCATCCATCCTTCCAGTTTTTCTCACTGGCTTCAAACCCCACATGACTGTCCATTAGGCACCATTTTAGAGTGTATTGGTATTCTGCTTTAAACTACAGCACAGTGCAGGAAATAAACAAATGATTAGGTCAAACTCTGAGACTAATCTGTCAGAAGTACTGTGTTATAAGGTACCAGCATCATCATGAGCGTAAAGAGTATTAGGAAATAAGCAGAGCTAAAGAACTGACAGTTTTTTCTCAGTGTGACACTCAGTTGTTTCTGAATTGCTCATGACTGAAATAAAAGCAAAAGTGAATGGATCGTTTTATGATTTGATTTGTCGCATTCCCCTACCTTTGTTCTGCTCCCTGTAGAACTGAGCATGGAGGGTGAGGATGAAGACGAGACCGATGATGACTGTCTCAACAGTGAATACACTGAGAGCATTGATGAAGAAGAGCCCAACACCAAGGTACGAGCATTTCAACACACTAAGTTGGGAATTCTTCAGTCTTTTGCCTTCAATAGGAATTTTTTTTAAAAAAACTAAATTTTATAGAGATGAAAAATGCTGAATTAAAATGAGGAATTTTGGGTTGATTGTGTCTTTGTGTGTTAATGTTTCTACATGTTTGTACAGAGTTGTGGAGATCAAGAGAAGAATCTCTCCCAGGATATGTTGCTTAACAGTCAGGGTCTGGTGGAAGTCAAACAGCTGGTGGAGCAGAAGCGGGCAGTGGAAAGAGAGCTGGGAGAGCTGAAGACTCAGCTGGAGAGGGCTGGATTCTCCTCACTGTCACAGATGAGGTCATTTTAAACATTTATTTTGATCCAGTCCCAAATAAGCTTCAACTGTGAGTGTTTTTGATGCTCTAGGATTGGATTGACTTGCCCCTGAAAATGGTTTACGCCAAAAACACTGCTACATCCCTTTAGACTAATTTTTGATAAAACTGCAGTGGAAAACTGGAGGGAATTACTGTATTTTAAGGAATATGCTCTATATAGTTATGATTTTTAAATCCACAAACAGGTCAGGTCTGAAATTGATAAACAGGCAAACACAGTTCTGTGTGTGTGTGTGTGTGTGGAAGAGAGAGAGAGAGTAGATTAATACCACCATTATTCTTTGACAACATTAGTCCATTCCTGGCCACTAGAGGGTACCGGAGTGTTTATTTGAAATACTTTTCTGTTTAAAGGAGAGCTCTGTTCAGCCTCCAAGCAGAGAATGAAGATCTAAAACGTCATCTGAATGGAGGAGTGGAATTTGACAGTAAAGAGAGTGATGAGCAGAATGTGCTGGATGGTGAAGAGGAGGATGAGGAGTTGGATGTGACCATCGAAGAGGAAGAGGAGGAGGAAAGCTCTGAGCTGTGGGAGGCCTGGGATGGAGAGCTTTGTTTCTCCCAGACCATGAGCCAGACGAGTGAAGAGCAGAGGAAAAAGAGACCCAGCAGACCTGACACACTGCCCCTGCTCTCCCACTCCGCACAGGTAACAGGACAATAACCATGCCATTACTGGTTCATCAGAATACTTTATAATCCCAGGGGGAAGTCGTGAGATTGTGTAAAATGTGGTGTAAATGAAAATCTATGGAAAGTACAGATTTTATTTCAAAAAGAAAAAACTAGTGTATAAAACTTGAAGTGACACTCGCAGTCTATCTCTAACCAGAATGAGGACCTGGCTGGTGAGCTGTCTTCATGTCGGCAGCAGGCTGCTGCGTCCTCTGCAGTGTGTGTGAAGACAGTTCGTCTGGAGCAGAAAAGCAAAGAGCTGCAGGAGAGGTTGATGGTGTCTGAGGCCACGGTGCAGGCTCAAGCTGAGCAGCTCAAAGACTACAGAGACCTGCTCAGTAAGTGGACACAGTTTTCTAATGTGTATTATGTGATGATGACTCTGAATTTCTAAAGTAAGCAATGTCAGTAATCCAAAAACACTTGAGACTGGTCAAATAAACGCTCTGACGTTGATGAGGAGAGTCGATGACTTCCAGTGGTGATACCCTCTAGACCAGGAGTCTCGAACCCACAGCCCTGGAGTCACATGCAGCTCCTTTATACATCTAATTTACCAGTTGTAAATTATGCAGTTTTTTTTTCCTTCAATGCCAATGCTGCTGGATTCCAGTCAACATAAAACTGAAACATTCCTTTTCTTAAAAATGTTCTCTGTTTAAAGCCATTTGGCTGCTATTTTTTTTAAAAATGTTTTATCAAAGTCTGCTCCTTTTCATGTGATTCACTCACACAGCACAGGTGGGTCTCAAAGTGGCCTGCAGTGCTTTGGGGCTACAGTGTTTCAAATTAGGCTGAAACAAGTTAACAGGTTGTTTCTCCTCCACTTCAGTTGTAATACATTTTATAAGTGATAACAATAAGTAACAGTAAGTAGCAACTATGACAACAGTTTTAGTTATTATAGATCTATGATTTCATACATATCAAAAAAAGGGTACGTTGAAATCAAATGCATATTTAAAGTACTAAACAATAAAAAAAAACCTATTTTAGAGTCAAGTGGTAAAAGGTGTTAATGTTAATAGCCTCATATATACTCAGGAGGTTGTGTCACCTTCATGAAAATGAGAGAATATCAGCTTTTGCTACAGCAGGTTAAAAAAAGACATTAAACTCTAATGGCTCAGTCCAGATTTTCTGGTTCTAGAATTGCTTCTAAATGGTTCTTCTGATAGTAGAGGTTGCCAACCTCTGCTCTAGAGTAAATCTTCTTCCTCTCTGTCTCTGCAGCAGAGACAGCTGTGCAGCAGGACAGTAAACAAATCCAGGTAGACCTGCAGGACCTGGGCTATGAGACCTGTGGCCGCAGTGAAAATGAGGCTGAGAGGGAAGACACCAGCAGCCCAGGTATGTCTCATAATCATTTCTTATCTGCTAAAATAGCCTGCATGTTAGTAAGAGTAAGCTAAAGATTGGTTTTTAAGAGACAGTTTAAATCCCACAACGGCAGTAAATATAATTAACTGCTATTTGTAGGGATATCATAAAAACACCAGAGGGCAGCAAAGTACGGCTCTGATGGCAAATGGTACCATCAGTTTAAGAGCTAGGTGGGTGACATATTTTTTAAAAAGCCTGGACCTGAACCCTTCTTCTCTAAGCTGAGGAGTCTGGTGGTTCTGACATGCTGTGGGAAAAATTCCTGGCATGGTTTAGCTTTACTTAGAGGAAAGGGTCTCCGCAAATCAGCCAACACTGTTCTGAGTGTGAACCATAGATTCGTGGAGGGTGGTCTAAAAGATATAAGCTCAAGCGTTAAAGCTGGGTTAGCTGTACAAGTGCCACTCACAGAGGACTCATCAGTCACAAGTTGTTAGCAAATGAGCGTAACCTGGGTAATCCTTCTTTCTGACTTCCATCCCTTCAGCTGCTCCCTTGTGTTTTCCTCAAGGGGTCGCCACAGCGGATTCATCCGCATCAGTAATTTGGCAGAGTTTTAACACTGGATGCCCTTCCCGATGCAACCCTCCATGGTGAAAGTGGCTTGTGTCTCCACCATAATGAACATAATTTTCAAAACCAATCTGTGTTTACTTTTATGCTATGATTAAATATATTTGTGCTGATGGAATTTGTTGTTTCATTTTAGATTTTCCTTTAATTTGTCACCATCTGATTATTAATGTGTGCAGCCCCCCTCCCCTTTTTTACAGCATCTATACACACATCTCGTATTATATCAGTACCATACCATACATGATATTAACTAATCTTAAACTGTTTCAATAAAAAGCATATTTGATAACTATGCACAGAAGCCAGACTTTAATACAGAGCTGTTAAATAAAACTGTGTTTATGATAAAGAAAACGTGGCTGGCAAAGTACATTTAAAAAATGGGAGACAGACTTTCAGTCTGATGAAACTGATCAGCGTGATCTGTATGTTTCTTGAAAGAGTTTGACGACCTGGAGATGTGTACATCTCTGGACTGTGGTTCCCAGTGGTGGTCTGCCAGCAGCAGCGGCAACAAAACCACCACCCAGAGCTCTGGTTATGGCGATGAGGCCTCATCTCTCCAGCGTCTTGTCGAGGAGCTTCGCTCGCAGCTGTCCCGCTCTCAGGGAGTGATCCGTGGGCTCCAGAGCCGCCTCCGCTCCCTCTCTACCTCTAGCGAATACGGGCCCTCCACACCCCGCAAAGTCAATTGGTCCTTGCAGGCGTCAGACTCGCAGAGCGGGGCAGACGATGACGAGGGCTGGCAGTCATCTGATGGAGGGCAGCTGGCTTCACCACATCACCCAGACAAGGATCTACAAAAGCTTGTGTCCCGTGTGGATGCACTGGAGGACCAGCTGAGGAAAGGTGGAAAGAAGGCTGAGGAAGACGATGGAAAGTCTGCCACCTGGCCAGGGTAAGACAGGATTTTTGAAGAAAGCAGATACAGCATTTTTGGAGTTGACACTTTTTTTTAATTGATATCAGCAGTTATGCTCAATATATCCTATACACGTATGGGCGACTGTGGCTCAGCAGGTAGGAGCAGGTTGTCTTCTAACCAGGAGGTCGGTGGTTCGATCCCTGGCTGCTCCATTCTGCATGTTGAAGCATCCTTGAGCAAGAGACTGAATCCCAAGTTGCTCCCATGAGAGTGTGAATGTGTGCGTGATAATAGCTTAACCCTCTTCCTAACAACATGCCATAACTACTGACTGGTTCTCTCAGGGGAACCATATCACCAAAAAAAGAAAAACTTAACAATTCAATTTGCTGAAATTGCCTAAAATGAGCAAAAAACTAAATAGTTCTTTTGCAGAGTCCGTGCTAAAACCATTTAAAGTCAGAAAAGCACATTACATTGCCTGCGCTGTCAACCTCTTGCTAATTGATTGGTAATTCAGACCATGTACAGTAGAATGATCCAATAATCACTGCGGGCATTAAACACCCTGTCAGTGTCCATCAGTATCCGGCTGTGTTAATCAAGCGTAACTTGACGTTTTCATATGAACTCGGCAGCCTGACAGTGGGGGATTAACCACCAGTTGGTTGGGAACACGCTGCCCCATTTGTCATTCATGGACAAACTGTATGGCTGCAGTGAAGCTTTAGTACCAACACTGTGAAGCTGAATCAGGTCATAAAAATGACATCAGTATATGATGTGTGTATACAAGCCTGCATGAAATTGCAAACAGACGTGAGTTCCTATTAAAGAAGAAGGAAAATTTGTTGAAAAGTTCAGCTGATTTCATAAAACAGCTGTGCATGAGTTTATCGTTAGCGTATTATGGCAGAAAGCATGTTTCCATATATTGTTTTACAGATTGTCAGAGTTGCTACATGTGACTCGTTTGTCTTTGGCTTCATTCTGTAGTAAATTCGACACACTGATCCAAGCTCAGGCCAGAGAGCTGTCTCACCTCCGCCAACGGCTGCGAGAGGGACGGGGCGTGTGCAGCATCCTCACCCAGCACCTGAGAGACACCACCAAGGCCTTCGAGGAGCTGCTGAGAGCCAATGACATCGACTACTACATGGGGCAGAGCTTCAGGGAGCAGCTGGCTCAGAGCAGTGCCCTGGCACAGAGAGTTGGTGCCAAGATCAGCGGACGTGAGTTGTTTGGTTTTATTTCATGATGCATCATTAAATTCAGTAAAGATGTGTAGTCTCATAAAGGAGAAATGACACCCAGGATATCTGATCAGCATAGAGTGTAATTGAAAGTAAATGAAATCAATGCTCTTTCATTGTTTTTGTACAGGAGATCGTTCTGAAGATCCAGATGAGAAGACAGAGCTGCTCGCCATCCGGTCAGTCCTCATTAAGGCCAGCCATAACTGTAGTGTGTGTGTGTGTGTGTGTGTGTGTGTGTGTGTGTGTGTGTGTGTTATTCAGAGCAGAATTATCAAATGTTCACTCTGTGATGAGTGACGATGTCATTGGCTAATTAAAACTAGAGTGAACCACCTAGTTACTAATGGAGAATAACTGGACATGTGTTGGATAGACATCTAAAATCCAGAACACTGATGGATGTCCTTGCTGTCTTACCCAGCAATACAGCTCCATTATTTCAAAGAAAACAACTTCATTTGCTATCTAAGATTTGTTAGGTGCACTTATCTAAATAAGAAGAATTTTGGACCTATATTGATCATTCCCACCTTCATGTTGCTATCCTTGGACTCTGCTAGAGCGGCGTTGCATGAATTACAGTTCAAAATAACCATTATGTGCTTAATACTGGTCGTTGGTCCAGCCTCTCAGCTTTCACTTCAGGAAGTCTTTTGGTGTTTAGCATCAAGTTGTTTGCTCAACTCCAAGCTGTCAGTTTCAGGATCTCATCTCTGTAGGCAGACTCAAACAGTATACGTGAGGAAAAAATGCTGAAAACCATGATAGATCCCTTCATTTTTCAATTTTAAGTATTATTCATTTATTATGCTACCTGCAGACAGAGTTAACATTTTCCAATTTGCATCAATAGACTCCACAGATTGGACAAGCACTTAATTATAATGAAAATTAAGTGCACCAGTGTCTCCACGATCTCCATTTTCCCTTCAGTAATTGTATTACATAGTCCTTCAACTTTTTAATTTTTTTTATTTGGCTCCCCATGACTGTCATATTGTTTCAGCAGCTGCTATCCAATCAACCCAGTAAAAGTATTTAGAGTGTTTCACAACGTAAAAATACATAAAACATCTATTCTCAGATTATGGTTGTCACTATATCAGATTTTTATTTTGCAATCCAACAAATCAAGGTAATGATATTATTATGATGCAGCAGTACCTTTGACTGCTCCCTTGTATATCCTCACAGGGGATTAATCTCAATGGGTAATTTGGCAGAGATTTTTACACTGGATGCCCTTCCTAACGCAACCATCCCCCCCCCATCATAAGAGGAGCAAGTGTCCCAACCTGGATTTGAACCTGGGATAATGCAAACCACTACATTACAGGTGCACTCCAAAGACATTATCATGATATCAATGCAACATAGCTGTGTATATATATATATATATATATATATATATATATATATATATATATATATTTATATTTATA
>VUQH01032540.1:0-14901 GCA_015106775.1 Etroplus canarensis | reverse complement strand
GATTACACACTTAGAAGTACAAAACCACACACTGGCTTATACACACACAAGTCAACTCAGTCAAACATATTCATGAAGAACAAAGACAGGTTCATTTTTCTCACATACATTATATATATTCTTTTTCTCAGACTCAGACACAATCACACAGAGGCAAAAACACAACACTACTCTAACCGGACATTTTGACTAATCTAAATCTCTAGAGAGTTTTGTATTCACTGGGCTACACAAATATCTCTAAGAGAAGCACTGAAGGCCATGAACACAAATACGTACACACAGACACCTGGAAGTGTCTAGGAAGCACAGTATATGTATATCAGTGATGACCCAGAATAAAAGAACAACAGTAGATATTGTTGGTTGATTGACACAAATTTGCTTCCAAGAAGTGGCCATACACTTTATGGATAAAAGTATTGGGCCACCTACACATTACACCTGCGTACAGGAGCTTTGTTGACATCCCATTCTAAATCCATAGGCATTATTATGGAATCTTTCCCCCTTTGCACCTATAACAACTTCCACTTGTCTGTTTCTACAAGATTTTGGAGTGGGTCCGTGGGCATTTTGGCAATCTCATCCTGAGGACTATTTGTGAAATTAGACACTGATGTTGGACAAGAACGACTAGCTCACAATCTTCATTCTAATGCATAATCAGAGTCAAAAAAATAAAATCAGAATACTTTATTAATCACAGAGGGGGGAATTACAAGCACTCTGTTCAGCATACATAAATATCAAAAAGGTGTCCATGGAGTTGAAGTCAGGGCTTTGTGGAGACCAGTCAAATTCTTCGACACCAAACTCCTCCAACCATGCCTTTATGAATCTTGCTTTGTGCACTGGGGCACAGTCATACTGGAACAGAATAGGGCCACTGTTCCCACAAAACTGGAAGAACAGTACCTTTGACTGTTCCCTTGTATTCTCCCTAAGGGGCTGCCACGACAGATTAATCCGCATCAGTAATTTGGCAGAGGTTTTATGCCGAAAGCCATTCCTGATGCAACACTCACTGGTGAGAGGGGCTTGTCTCCCTGGAGTTACTCAATGGATACTTAAATATTTATACTTAAATGTTATCTATTTTTGTTAGAAACTAATCCAACTTAATATATTCCAACCATTATAACTCCAATAATGGACTAAGCAGAATTGTTACTTACTTGTTAATGCAAGAGGAGGTTTGAAAAGCCACAGTGATGGTGACTTTTGCGACCCTATGTGCCTCAGCACTGAGCAAAACCCACTGTGTAACTTTAAGTGATCTGCTACTTGGTGACTGAGTTGCTGTGGTTCCTAAATGTTTCCACTTACAGTTTATCTTGGAATATCCAGGAGAGAAGAAATTTTTGAGAGAGGAGAAGAAAGGAGGTAGAGCAGGTTGTCTTTCAACACGAAGGTTGGCGGTTCAATCCCTGACTTCTCCAGTCTACATGCCGAAGTATCCTTGGGCAAGACACCCCAAATTGCTCCTGATGCAACCATCAGAATGTGAATGTGTGCATGATAGTTAAATGTACTTAAGGCATAGACTAAAGCACTGTATGAATGTGCGTGTGTGAATGGGTGAATGAGGTTTGTTGTAAAAAACGCTTTGAGTGCTTAGTTGTTTTTTTTGTTTTGTTTTTTTGCCAATATGTTTTTTGTCTTTTTCAAAGATTTTTCACAAACACATAACATATACACATACATAAATATACCCACTACACACACACACAAACTGCATATTTGAGTGCTTAGTTAGAGTTAAAAGCGCTATATAAGTACCAGTCCATTTACCATTTACTAAAAGACACATTAAATACAAATGATTCTCCACTGTATTAAGTGCTCTTGAAATACACAGTATTATTTACTAGTATTTGTCTCCCAACTGGAAACCCCACCCACAAGGAAAATAGGTCATGTTTTGCCATGCAACCAATCACAAACAATGCGTTCCAGGACAGAAATTGACTGGGCCCTCCTTGACAAGCACAGGTTGAACAAAGGAATCCCAGGAGAAAACCAATTCTGCTTATACATTTCATGGCTCAGGAGTTACAATGACATGTTTTAAATATATTCGCTATTAGTTGGCACACTGTAGAAATATTTTTTTAAAGTTATATTAATATGTGACTGAACATGTTAGGTACCTTGCTAAGCAACAGATAACCAAGCACGCTGAACAGAAAACAAAATCTCTTTGGCAGTTGTACCAAAAAGCACTTTGTTCTTTTTGTCTCTCTTCCACTGATGCACACATGTATGCAGACACACAAGCTCACACAGAGAGAGAGACATATCAATCAAGCTATTCCAGGAAGCCAGAGAAGAGAAAGAGGAGATAGGCAGTCCTGCTCTCAAATTCAGGTCTGCCAAAGAAAAGCTGTTGGCTGCTGCCAAGCTTGAGTGAGCATATTGCCTCGTAATGGAAAAAGAATGAAGGAGCAGACACTGCACATTGTCTGAAACTCTATCGCATGATTCTCTTCTTTCCCTGCACAACAACTATGTCAGAGTGTCTGATGGTGGCAGACTGTGTGCACTTGTCTGTGTATACCTATATGCATACCTGTGTATAACACAGATAGTTGTGTTTGGCATCATGTGACCTACTGAATTTTGTTCATTCATTCAGCATCTGTTACTGTGAGTTTGTCTCTGTGTGCTTTGTGACACCAAATAATCACTGAACCAGCTGTTGATCACTAATTAAGAAATGCATTTAAATATTCTGAATCTAAAAAAGGATGAGAACAGTGGCAATGCCTGTATTGTATCCACATGTGCTCACACCTCTTCCTAGACACAAAAACAAACATTCATTGATCAGAGAGGAGGAAATGGACCGTGTATTGCAACATTTCACACAAAATTACTTTGTCATCATGGCAAATAATCTGTCTGAATGGGTTTATTCCCAAATATCCATTTCAATAATTTGTGATGAGCTTTAGATGCTATAAATTAAGAGTTCACCGTACATCACTGGGATTTGAGTGGAATTTTATTAGTTTATTTATTAGGCTATTTACTGTGGAAAGATTTGATGAAAAGTGTTCGTTTTTAGCAGTCTCCCTGGTGGAAACGTTCACACCAGACAGCTGCCAAGTACATTAACGCTTTTCTACTGACTGCTCCTTGGGAACAGCTGTAGGTTAAGTGTTTATCCCAAGGGCAGTCAGACTGGTTTGGCTGAAAGAGAAAAGAGCTCTTCCTGGAAGACCAAAAAAACTGATTCAGTTCCCTGAATCCAGATTTCTCTATATATACACACATGTGTAACTGCACTAAAATAGTATCTCCACTGAGGAATGGGTTAGACATGTAATGCTATGGTTTGTGGAGGTTGTGGTGTGGAATAGAGAAAACCAATGAAATGCTTGAATTAAAATTTAACATCTGCATTTTTCCATAAGGAAAAAAGCAAATGTATATTTTAAGAAATCATAAGCCGTTCAACTTTTAAATTTATTAATTTATTTGTTTATTTTTGTTTCTTTTAATCTAAAAACGATATCAGGTGTTGATCATAATTCAGGTCACAGTATTTTATATATCTTTGTACATGGCTGGAGGAGATTTTTAAAAAAACATTATTAGTGCTTTGTTTTTTTGCAAGAGAGCATTAGCATTTTTTCAAACTGGTTTAGTGTTTGTGATGAAATGCTTACTTTGTTTGCCTACAAATAATGGCATACATTAGTATTTACAAATATTTACTAAAGAATGAATCAAATGCCTCTCCACACATCACCAGCCCAAATGAGCCACATAAGCCACCCCTCATTGTGGATAGGGTGGCAGTCAGAGGAGGAGGGCTTGGCAGTCCAATCCCCAGTTGTCAAAACCGGCTTTTGACACGTGAAATGTCACTCTTTTTGTGGAGAAGGAGGCAGACCTAGTGTGTGAGCTTAAGATATACCACCTAGATATAGTTGAGCTTTCTCAGCATTGTAGCTTGAAGTAAGTCTTAAGATCTCATGATGATCAGATGACGTGGTGCCGTTGGTTGTCAAGCAATGACCTCTACCTTTCACTGGATTGGTTTGCAGCAGAGTCTGAAGAGTCTGGAGTGTGAAAAAGTACTTTGAAAAAGTCAGAGGCCACGGTTCTTGGTTCTTCTGGAAAAGGGTGGAGTGTCCACTCTGCATTGGGAAGGAGTTGCTGCCTCGTGGAATATTAATTATCTCTTAAGTATTTTATCTTGTTCATAAGTGAGGGGAGAGTGGGGCAGGAGATTGATAGATGTTGTGGTGAGAAGAGAGAGCTGAGCATCAATGCAAATCTGTCCTCCCCTCACCCATGGCCATGGGCTGGGATTAGTGACTGAAAGTATGAGATTGCTGTTTCATGTGGCCCAAAAGAACTTCCTCTGGAGGGTGTCTGGGCTCAGCCTTAGAGATAGGATTAGGTGCTCAGTCATTCAGGGTGTGATCAGAGTACAGCCACTACCCCTTCACATCGACATGAACCAGTTGAGTTAGTTCAAGCATCTGACTAGGAAACTTCCTGGACAATTACTAGGTGAGGTGCTGGTATGTCCAACTTGGAGGAGGCCCCAGGACAGACCCAAGACACGCTGGACAGATAATGTCTCTCGTCTGGCTTGGGAATGCCCCAGTGTCGTCCTGAATGGATCAGAGGAGGTAGCTGGGAAAAGGGAGATAAAGGCATTTCTGTTTAGACTGCTGCCCCATAAAATGCATTCATATAAGTAGCAGAAGATGGATGGATGGATGGATGGATGATCAAAGGACAAAACAGATGATTACATGACATTGTTTGAGCAAAGTCCTAATTTATCAGGCTACACTATGATATATTATAACTCAAGTCAGCCTCAGAAATTTGCAAATGCCAAGTAGACTGTTTGTCTACATCTGCTTTTCTGTTAATGTGGTTTTAATGTACATTTCATATGAACAATGTATCAGTTGTAAGTAATCTAAAAAAAAAAAGTTTACACCAGCAGAGAATCATCACTGGACTCTGTTGCTCCCCTCAGGTTTTCTGAGCCTGAGTGAATTTCAGCTTTTTTTACCTGTCATTGCTACAGCCTTACTTTTTGGATTCACTCTTATCACTCTTGTCTTGTCACTCTCTTAGTGGCAGGCAGCTTAGCACCTACTCAGCACCAAAGGGTAAACAAATACCGACGGCAATTACCTAGCAAACACAGAGAGCATTTAGTAGATAAAGAGCAAGATATTTCCCTCGGGAGTTGGGACAGACCAAAAATAATGCAAAATGAGGAATGAATTGAGTTTACATTTGTCACTTTGCCGGGCACATTTTATAATCCACAAGACTTTTATCCATGGTACTCTTTTAAATAATTCCTATTGGTCTCAGTTAGTCTTCCTACTAGTGACCTAGAACATCAGCTGTGAAGACTGGGAAAAAAAAGAAGACAGAAGGAAAGTTTCTGTTTTGTTGTGGGGTGATGACAATCATTTGAAGTATGATCAAGGTCAAACCAATGTGCAACATAAGGATTCTACTTGTGTCTTTGTACACCATGTAACTGCTGGCTTACCCTTGATATTGTCATTTGGTAACCCACTGAGTCCTTTTATCAGCTGCTGACAGGTGCTATACCATTAGTGGCCTCTCATCTCATTCTCATTTACACCCTCTGTGTGTCTGTAGGTGTGTGTGTGTGTGTGTGTGTGGGTGTGGGTGTGTGTGTGTTCGCATTTTGTTGTCAATGTCAAAATGTTGAGATGCAGGTGACACTGTTCCTGTGTTGGTGTTAGTGTGTCTACATTTGGAGACTGCCTCACAATTGTGGGTAAGCAGTGTGCCTGACAGAGACAGAGAGAGAAAAACACATTAAGTTGATGCTGTCATCTCCCTTCTCAACTTTCTTCCTCTGCCAACAAACAATACCCACCTGTGCCAGTCGCCATCACTCATGTCTGTCCCTTCATCTCAGCACAGAGAGAGGCAGAAGAAGGGAAGAACAATGAGAGGACGAGAGAGACGGAAGAAACTCTGTGCTATGCAACAGACACAAAGATGGAGCTCAAACATGCCATGACATTTCATTAGGGAAGATTTTCAACACAATTTTCAATTTTCAAATGTCAACACCACTGCACCTGTCTGCATCTGTTAGATTTTGTCCTACAGTTGTTGTGTCAGGCCTGTATTGTGTAACTGTCTCATATCACGTCAGCACCAATTAACCAAGACAAAGTCTTTGCTTCTACCACTGTTGCACCATCTAGGCAAAAAGGCAGTTTTGATGTTCTTTTTTCTTTTTCCAAACAGATACATACAGGTTACAAATTAAAAGGAAAACTACCATAAGCCTTTTGTGCACTCATGAACTACAGACAATGTCCATAAAATGATGACCTTTGCAATTTCCCCTTTCTTACATGTAACATACAGCATGAGAGAGTTCTCATGAAATGCATTCAAACTACTAGAAATAAGTTAGGGACAATATTGGACTCTCCCTTACACCCTCTCAATGACATGTTTGACAGGTACAGGACTTGTTCCAAAATGATACACCAGGAAATCATTCCTACATGTGGTTATCAAACTCATTAATTCCTCCCTGTGACTCCATGTATGGCAAATGCCAGTTCAGCCTCAAGGTCCTGGGCAGTGAGCCCAGGGCCCTCTAGAGGATCCACCCTCACGAACTCTGTTTCTGATTGTTTGGTAAAGGACATTCACATCAGTGGCCTGCTGGAATTCAATTTGTAGGGCTCTGGTAGTGTCCATCATGTTCCTCTTTGCTCAAAGTAGCAGATACCGGTCCTGCTGATGAGTTAAGGATTTTCTACGGCCCTGTCCAGCTCTCCTAGTGTAATTACCTGCCTCCTGGAATCTTCTCTATGCTCTTGAGACTGTGCTGAGAGACACAGCAAACCTTCTGAAAATGTTTTGATGTGCCTTTCTGGAGGAGTTGGACAAGCAGTGCAACCTCTGGAAGGTCCATACCACCAGTAGTGACACCAAACCTAGCCAAATGCAAAACAAGTGAAAAAGCATTCAGAAAAGATGAGGAGGGAAAAATGTCAGTGGCCTCCACCTGTAAACCATTCCTGTTTTGGGGGTTGTCTCATTGTTGCCCCTCTCGTTTGCACCTGTTGTTGATTTCATTAACACAAAAGCAGCTGAAACTGATCAACAACCCCCTCTGCTACTTAACTGACCAGATCAATATTTCAGAAGTTTGACTGACTTGATGTTATACTCTGATTAAAAAGTGTTCCTTTCATTTTTTTGAGTAGTGTATATTCTAAGTAATCTGTAACACAATACAATCTCTCCCTGTGATTAATAAAATATTCTGATTCTAAATCTGAGTGAGGTCTGGACTTTTAGACTCACATTTGTCTCCAGAATACTTGGGTATACAAAGGATTTTGTATGTAACTCAGTGACTGCAAGGTGCCCTGGACCTGTGGCCCAAATCATTACCCCTCCACCACTGTGCTTGACAGTTGGTATGAGATGTTTGGTTAAGAAATGCTGTCTGGGTTTCACCAAATGTGGTGCTGCACATTATGGCCAAAGATCTCCACTTTGGTCTCATCTGTTCAGAGGCTAGTGTTCCAGAAGTCTGGTTTGTTCAGATACAACTTTGCAAAAGTAACTGATATGCTGCCATGTTTTGGTGTTTTTTTTAAGAGGCTTTCTCCCGGCAACACTTAAAAACAAGCCATACTTTTTTCAGTCTTTTTCTAATTGTATGGTCATGAACTTTAACATTTGACATGCTAACTGAGGCCTGTGGAGTCTGAGATGTAGCTCTTGGGTTCTTAGAATTTCTCTGAGCATTGCACAGCCAGATCTGAATTTACTGGGACATCAACTGATGGTTTTATTGTGTTAACACACATCTGAATGCTCCAGACCAGCAAACTGCCAAAACGGCTGCTTTTATAGAGGTGGTCACACTGACTGATGATCAAGGTCATTTGATTAGCAGCACCTGGCTGCTACTTGCCCTCTAATTTCTTATGGAAGTAGTAGGCGTCCACTTCAGTTTTCAAAGGACTGCATAGAGTCCTGTGAAAGTTTTCCTTTTCACATGATTGTAGCATTTGAAAGGTTTCTTTTCATCAGTGCCCTTTTGAGGTATTGTACACAACAGTTCTTTTTACTAGAATGGAGCGCTAACAGTGAACGGAAGAATAGCACTTAGAAGACACAACAAAACCTTCTACTACCATCAGATTCACGGGCTCACCGTGAAAGTTGATTTGAAGACGCTCACACTTTTGAGCCTGGCTTGAGTCAATTTAAATGTGTGATCATAGCAGGAAAAGATATTCATGTCTGAGATCATCACTAGTAGTTTCAACTAAGACTCAAATATGAGCCATCATGTTGAACAATAATGAAATTTAAGAAATAGTTGAAATTAAATTAAGTATGTAGCAACCTAAATAATTATGTCACACATCTTTCAGAAATGAAAATGTATCACTGTGGAGAAACCTTTGTGTGCAATTGCATAAACAAATAATCTCAGGCAGAGAAAATTGCCAGCTCATTACTCATGGTTTTCATCCTTCATGGTTTATTTGACTAATCCACAACAACCCTGCCAAATACTCTGTTACTGTAGACATCTTTAGAGTTTCATAGCTTCCCTGCAAAGTGTATTAAATAATTCTCATTAGTGCAGAATATTACAGCATTTCTGCTCTATAGTTGTCATGGCCATTTAAGTTTCCCTACACTGCACTCTATCGCTATTGCCTTTCAAAAAAAAAAAAAAAAAATAGCTGGAGGACACTATTGACAATCTTTAATCTTATTTTCAACTCACTGCTCTCACACAATATAGTAAATGCCGCTGCTGATTTTGTTTCTTGTTTATGGTTGTTTAGCTTTATCTTTTTCACAGAGGTCAATAACTCTAGAGGACACTGTGTAGCTTGACTTTCCTCTGTAATTCATGCTCACCATCCATTTGGGTGCTTGTCATTTCTTGATGAAAAGCTCAGGTTGTGCTCGCCTCTTCCCCCGGGGGCAGGCCTGAATGGAGAAGTGAATAGCGGTGCAGATGAGTCGAAGAGGAGAAAAAAGGTTAATTGGTTTTGTTGACCATCTGTCTACGAAGGATGAAGCAGGTAAAGATGGCACACTTCACATTAAATTGTAGGGAATAGGAACTATGGACATTAAGTGGCAGTGCCCAGTGTGTGTCCTAATATTAGAGAAAGGTTCATATCCAAGATCATTCATTCACTGTTATATTTTGCCTCTGCCCATTCTTTATATGGCCTTCTTTTGCCTCTTGCGTTGGCTGCATTTTTCAATATGGTTCTTTGTGTACTTCAACAAAGTACCATTCCATCTTCCTTTCCTTTCATTTCTCTCAGTGCCCTAAGCTCTTAACTAGGTGAATGGGCCAAAGATATCCAACTGAGAGAAAAGAAGTTGTAGCATCCAGCCAGTCAAAAAGCATCGCTGGGCTGATTCCCCTAGGGGCCCGTTCTACCTGCAAAAACCTGGGAATCTCTCTGTCTGCACTGCTGAGTCAAAAGTGGACATTTTTATCAAATGAAAGCACGCAGAAAGAGAGAGCGAGAGCAAGAGAGAGAGAGAGAGAGAACCACAGAGAATAAACTAGAGACAGCTATCTTCTACTGTATCTACCCTTGATGCATATGGGCAAGCTGGGACATGAACAAGTCACTACAGATTGATAAACTTTGGTTATTTTTGTCAAAAAAAAAGCTGCTATGGCACGAGACTGACTCAACGAAATAAATGGAATGTGTATTACATGCTTTTTGCAGTTCTAATGCATTACAGTTAGGTCCATACATTTTAGGACAATGGCACATGTTTTTTAATTTTGCCTCTCTGCTTGATTTAAAATCCACTGTGGTGGTGCAATCAAGTTTGAAAAGCAGACTTTCAACTTTAATTCAAGGGGTTTGACAAAAGAAATGCATGAGCTGTTTAGGAATTACAGCCATAGTCCCAGAATTTCATGCCATGTTAGTTATGTCAATTTGTCCAAAGTAATTGGACAAACTGAATACTATATTTAATACTTGGATGAGAACCCTTTGCATTCAGTGACTACCTGAAGTCTAGAAACCATGAAATGCTATGTTTCCACTCTTTAGATTTAAACTACAATGCACCACAGAACGCCACAGGAAATCATTATTACCTGTGGTCATCAAACTCTACAACTCCTCTCCTTAATATCTGGACTGTTTTTCTCATAGCTATATCCATTGAATAGTTTTTAATGTGACTTATTGCGCTTTTTACATTAAGGCTAATTTATTTTAATTTTATTTACTATTTTACTGTCTTAACTTTGAATGTTCATGGGACAATTGCACTTTTTACATTTACTTTAATATGGTTTATAACATTTCATCTTCATATCTTTTCATGCCCTTATGTTTATTTTTTAATTTATTTATCTAATTGAGCATCTGGAGCCCAAGCAATTTCCCCCCTGGGGTTAATAAAGAATTCTCATTCTGATAGATGCTTTGTCAGGCTTTTACTTCTGTTGCTGCTTGTTTGTGGGTCTCTGCCTTCTGTTTTAACTTCAGTGACTGAAAAGCTGCTCTGTTGGATTGAGATCAGGTGACTGACTTGGCCATTAAAAAATATTCCATTTCTTTGCCTTCAGAAACTTTTGAGTTGCTTTTGCAGTGTGCTTTGAGTCATTATCCATTTGCATTTTAAAGCAGTATCTGATCAGTTTTGCAGCATTGGGTTGAATCTGAGCAGAGAGTATAGCCCCATACACTTCAGAATTCATCATGCTACTTCTAGCAGCAGACATGTCATCAATAAACACTCATGACCTGGTTCCACTGGCAGCCATACATGCTTATGTCCACTATATTTAACAGATGGTGTGTTATGCTTTGGATCATGAGCTGTCCCTCTGCTTCTGAGTTCTCTACTTTTTCTTCCCATCATTCTGGTACAAGTTTGTCTTGGTTTCATGTGTCCACTGAATGAATGAACAGATTTGTTTGTTTGTTTAATTGATTGTTTGATGCTTCTTCTCTGCCGTGCTGCTCAGGACCTCAAGTGCCCCGCCTGGACTGGGTAAATGTTGGTCTGACTCACTCTCACTCTCTGAACTCAAGGGCCTTGCATACTGCATACTGATTCTTTGGCATCAAGGACTGAAGTCTGCCTCACCCTCACTCATTGGACCCAAGGACCCCTTTCAGCTCACTCCCAGGATTTTAGGACCAAGACATCCTCACCCTCCATTCTGAAACCCACCTTACAAGTGGACTCTCAAAGACTCATCATGTTGAACCCAGACCTCACCTTACGTATTCAGTTGTTAAGGACATGTGAATTTACATCTTGGCCTTTCATTAAAACTGCAATAACTAGCCCTTCTGTATTTGTCCACTTTGTGGTCTGCAGCTCAAACCCTGACAGTTTGTTTGTCCCAGAAGTGGGCAGGCTCTTTTAAATGTGGTTGCACCTTGCTTTCTTAGCTAAAGAATAAATTATGTGATCATCCACTTTAGAAGTCTTCAATGGTATCCTGCTGACAGCTGACCTGTCACTTACCCTAAAATAGTTTAGCATTAGTATTATGGCAGCTTAGAGTATCCATTCATTATGCTTATATGAGGTGGTATTAAGGGCTGGTGTGTTTGAATGTGAATACGAGCTGGGGTGACAGAGTAGCCCAGGGACATTTTTAAATTACTGCTATGTGTAACCGGACCTGACTCATAAAATTTTTTTTTTGTGCCCAAAATGATTGAACATGCCAAACTTGAAAAGCATGTATTCAAAAATTGTGTATTTTTTAAAACAAAATTAATAATCCCCAATGATGATAACACATCTTACAGATGCAATATTTGCTTTTAGATTTCAGAGCAGGAAGTAAAGAGAAGATCAGAAAGAATTGCTAACCCTCTGTATTTACATTCATGAAGGCATCTCTTGTAGACTTGGACAATGATTAACCTACCTCATTAAGAGTGTTCTTGACTTGGCCAGATGATGAAGGGTTTTTCTTAACTAAAGAATAAGTTCTGTAATCTTCCACTTTAGTTGTCTTCTGTGGTCTTCCAGCCCTTCTGGTGTTGCTGTGCTGGCCAGTGCATTCCTTCTTTTTAAGACTGTTCCAGATTGTTGTTTTGGCCACTCCTAAAGTTCTTGCTCTCGCTCTCTGATAGGTTTGTTTTTTAAGCAAATACTGATCTTCTTCACTTGCATCAACATCTCTGTTGACCCCTTATTTAAAATTTTATTGTAATGATACCAAATGCAAGTTCAACATTTGGAATCAGCACCAGACCTTGACTTTTTATCTGCTTAATTTTTCATGAAATACTCAGGGAATACGCCTCACCTGCCTATAAAGCTTTTAATCAGTCAATTGCATCATTAGTTCTGAGTCTCTAAAAATGGGGTACCATGTATAAAAATGCCTGTAATTCCTAAAACATAACACTTTTGGAAACCCCTTGAATTAAAGCCAAAAGTCTGAATTTCAGTTATTTATTCAGTTTATTTTTTTTATTATTATTTATTTAAATTGCACAGTGAGCATTTAGAGCCTGTAAAGACAAAATTACAAAAAATGAGCCACTGTCGACAAACATGTGGACCTAACTGTACCAAACTGAATTTAGCTGTTCATGATAATCTTAATGGTTTATGGTTGTATTGCAGCACCTACTGCACAGCTAAGACTGGGAAGTAGCTGTTGAGAAATAAAACAAGGTAAGCCAAGTTTAGCTGTGCTACAGATAGACCCTCTAAGTCACACTGTTTGCCAAAAGTGAAACCTTTGACCACTGGCTTCCTCCTGTGTTTTTTAATGATGTTCCCTTCACCTCTGAGGTCAATGTGAAGTGGACTAATACTTTTAGAGTGCCAGGCCATAACCCCTGTCCTAAAACAGGTGGTAGTGCATAAAATGAGCTTTGAAACACAGACTGGAGCACCATGAACACTTTTGTTACTTTTATACACATGCTTCTCACTGTAACTCAACATCATATTATCAGCAGATATAATGATTACCAATATTTATGACATCAAGCATATGAGAAGTTTAGTTATAAACATTACAGACACTTTTTTTTTCTTAGACTTTCCATTAAATACTGTTATTCTTTCCTTTGGTGGACTGTCACAGTATTTTGAAACTTTTGATATGTTTGACTAACTAATTCATCTTCATTTCATTTGCTGGTTGGGTTTAGAAACTAAAAAAAATAACTTGTTAAATTAAAAAGTTAAATTACTAAAAGCTCCTTGGTTGGGTTTAGGAAAAGATTGTGGTTTAGACTAAAATGTGCCCCTTCACAACATTTACATATAAAAAAAATGACATGGAATCTTAAAAGAGAGGAAAGTGTTTATGAACCAGCAATACACAAGCCAGGAGTAATAGTCCTAAAATGTAGGTGACCTATGTTTTTGTTAAATTTTGGATTTTTTATGCAAACTGTTTAACATCACTTTAGAAGATGCAAACATGCATTGTCAGTTCTATCCTCTATGCTGTAGTGTGCTAAGGCAGCAGACTGAGAACAGCAGTCACCAACAGACTCAACAAACTGATCCGCAAATACAGTAATGTCGTGGGTGTGGAGCTTGATTCTCTGACAGTGGTGTCAGAAAAGAGGATGCTGTCCAAGTTTATATCTAAATGTGTGTTTGTAAATACTTTAATTCCATTTCCTATTGCCAAGGTTTATATTTTTATCTTTCATATTTATATATGTTTAACAGAATGTCTGTAATGTAAGTAATTACCCCCACTGATTCTGATACCTGATGATTATTTACTGTCTAGAGACTCACAATACCCATGAGTCCTTCAAGTTTAAAAGTTCAAGTTTCAAAGTTCAAAGTGACTAAATCTGCAGTGGAATTACCTGTCTTATTTCCTGCATGGTTTATACTGCCAGTTTAGATATAGACATTCATCATGAAACACTGACTGCACAATTTAACAGCTTAAATCTATCATGGTATCCTCACAGTGGTAGCCTGCTGACAGCAAACCTGCCACTTGCTCTAAAATACCTCAGTATTAGTATTATGGCAGCTTAGGGTACCCATTCATTATGCTTATATGAAGTGGTATTAAGGGCTGGTGTATTTGTATGTGCATATGGGCTGGGGTGATGGAGTAGACCAGGGGCATTTTTAAATCACTCTTAAATGTGTAACTGGACCTGGCTCATAAAAATTTTTTGTGCCCAAAATGATTGAACATGCCAAACTTGAAAAGCATGTATTTAAAAAATTGTGCTTTTTTTAAACACAATTAATAATCCCCAATAATGACAACACATCTTACAGATGCAATATTTGCTTTTATCAGAATATTTTATTAATCCCCGGAGGGAAATTACTTTAGAGTGCTGAGGTAGAAGAATAGAGAAGGTCAGAAAGAGTTGCTCTGTGTCTTTGTGGATCTTGAGAAAGCATATGATAGGGTGCCAAGAGAGGAAGTGTGGAATTGTATGAGGAAGTCAGGAGTGGCAGAGAAGCATGTGAAGGTGGTGCAGGACATGTACAGTAGGAGTGACAGATGGGTTCAAGGTGGGAGTGGGATTACATTAAGGATCAGCTCTGAGCCTCTTCTTGTTTGCAATGGTGATGGACATGTTGACAGATGAGGTCAGGCAGAAGTCTCCATGGACTATGATGTTTGCAGATGATCTGTAGTGAGAGTAGGGAGCAGGTGAAAGAGAGCCTGGAGAGTTGGTGGTATGCACTGGAGAGAAGAGGAAAGAAAGTCACTAGAAGCATGGGTGAATGAGGAGGAAGGTGGAATGATGAAGATGCAAGGAGCAGAGGTGGTGAAGGTGAAAGAATTTAAATACTTGGGCTCAACCATCCAAAGCAACGGACAGAGCACAAGAGAGGTGAAGAAGAGAGCGTAGGAAG
>VUQH01032539.1:0-15409 GCA_015106775.1 Etroplus canarensis | reverse complement strand
CTTTCTTTCTTCCCCCCTTTTTTGTTTTAAATTTTTATTTATTTATTTATTTTAATTTTTTTCCTTCATAATTTGTTAATTAATCCAATTTCATTACGTTTATTCAAATTGAAAAATGATGCAATGGTATGCAGTTTGTGTGTGTAGTGTGTGTATGTATGTATGTATGTATATGTATATGTTACGTGTTTGTGAAAACATTTTGAAAAAGACAACGAACATATTGGCAAAAAAAAAAGAAGTGGCTATATCTGAGCGTTTCAGAGTTAGAAACGGAGAAATCGGAAGTAATTTTGTGTTCACATAAGAATATACCATTAAATTAGGTATTATTAAGGAAGAATGTCTATTCTTATGGTAATACCACATAAGCCCCATACTGAGTAAAGATGAATGGTAAATTGTCTGCACTTAAATAGAATCATTTAGCTTGAACAAAGACCTTTACAATGTCTTCTTATTCACACTCTAATTCATATGAAAGACACTGGCTGCTCAGTGTCTGTCCCAAGAGCAGCTGAACATGTGAAAAGGCTGAAATCAAACCACCAGCCTTGGAATTAGTTATCAAATGGATACATCGCACACAGCCAAGGCTGAACATGATCTTACAATGTTTAAGAGTCCTTAAATGTACCTTTGGCTGCTGCCTTGTATTCTCCCCAAGGGGTCACCACAGCAGATTCATCCACACTGATAATTTGGCAGTGGTTTTACACCAGGTGCCCTTCTTGACACAACCCTCAATGTTGAGAGGGGCTTGTGTCCCCACCTGGAATTGAACCACGGTCCTTTTGCTTGTAAGGCAAATATGTAAACCTCTACACTACGGGGGACACTTAAGAGTCCTTCAATAAATAAATTCTAAAAAAATCCTGGATCAGATCCAGATTAACTCCAAAAGCTAATCACCTCCAAGTTAGGCCAAGGGGGCACTGAAGGACAAAGACATAAATACAAAAGGATGAGCCAGAGGAAGGGACAGAAATGCTGAGGGAATATGAACTATTACTAACTGAACCAAAATACAGGATGCAATACTGAAACTAATCACTTGAACAACCATGAGATAAAACAGTAAAAGAAACAGTAAAACCTCAATGCAAGCCTCAGTACATTCATTCAAGTATTCAAAACCACAAAACAACAAACCCTAGGATGATGACATTTTGTTTTTCCTAAATAATCTCATTTTAGGTAACTAAAATATTTTAAACATTTTATTTTAGTGTTTAGTGGGCATGTGGCTCCATGTGTGACATAAGTTGTCAGGAGAAAGCATTAAGAATAACTGACCACTCCTCTAGCCATTCTTCTGTGATCTTTGCATTAACGAGACATTTTCGCCCACAGAACTGATGCTCACTGGACATTTTCTTTTATTTTTATTCTCTGTAAACCTTAGAGATAGTTGTGGGGGAAAATCCCAGCAGATCAGCAGTTTCCAAAATACTCAGACCGGCCCATCTGGCACAAACAACCATGTCACGTTTAAAGTCGCTTAAATCACCTTTCTCCCTCATTCTGATGCTCAGTTTAAACTTCAGCAGGTCATCTTGACCACATCTAGATGCCCAAATGCACTGAGTTGCTGTCATATGATTGGTTGATGAGATATTTGTTAACTGACATGTGAGTGTATATATAAAAAGTATGCAAAAAATTGACAGTGTAGTTTTGGATTTTCAAATTGTTGTACTTGGAACCCATCCTCAGTGCCATTAACCAACAGGGTGCTGGTAAAACTAAGCCACTGTTGGCCAAAGACAAAGGAGGAGGAGAGGAAGAAGGCATGTTAGGCGGCAGAGACAGAAGATCACAGAGAAGATTCGTGGATGTAGTGAAGAAGGACGTGCAGATAGTTGGAATGACAGAGGAGGACGCAAAGCTGAGGGCGAGATGGAGGCAGATGAGCCTTGTGGCGAACCATAAATGGAGCAGCCGAAAGAAACCGCTTAAAAATGAATTACTCCTTTTATTTAAGATTAATCAGTTAGTGTCTCCTGTAGCATAGTGGTTTGAGCATTTGCCTCACAAGTGAAAGGTTCCTAGTTTGATTCCAGGTGGGGACACAAGCCCCTCTTACTACGGAGGGTTGTGTCAGGAAGGGCATCCAGCGTAATACAGCTGCCAAATTACAGATGCGGATTAATCTGCTGTGGCATCCCCTTGGTGGAGAATACAAGGTAGCAGCCGAAAGGTACATTGTATTTAAGATTAATCAATTAGTGTCCCTATAGTATAGTGGTTTACACATTTGTCTTGCAAGTGAAAAGTCCCTGGTTCAATTCAAGGTGGGAACATAAGTCCCTCTCATGATGAAGGGTTGTGTCAGGAAGGGTATCTGGCGTAAAGCCTCTGCCAAATTACCAGTGCTGATGAATCTGCTGTGGTGACCCCTTGGGGAAAATATAAGGCAGCAGCTGAAGGTACATTTAAGATTAAACAATTGTACCAGTGTGTAATTCATTCCTTTGCTAGTTACAGTTTATTTGATATCAGATAGACTTGCTGTTCATTACATGCTATTTCCATTTTCAGCCTAACATTGCCTCAAATTTAATAGTGTGATCAGCGGCTAGTGGTGCGGGGATTCGATTTTCCTTAACCAGTCAATAACAGCTTGACAATGGTGTTATTCACCATTAATGGTGTCATCAGTGTAGCACTGACTGTGTGTCCTCAGTATTTTAAACTGAGAAACAACTGTTTCTTGTCACAATGCCAGACAATTGTCAGTGGGAGTCAGACACATGGACCCAGTCAAAGTGATGATAACTTTGCCTCCATTTTGCCACAGGTTTGTGGAAATTTCTCCAGTCATGGTTGCTAAAGAGGAGATATTATAATCAAGCTGAACTACTTTGTTTGTAGGCATAAAAGTAAAAGGTCAGCCTCAAAACTCAGGGAAAAGTAAACTGATTTTCAGCTCTATTCTTTTTTCCTGATACCTGGTGGCTTTATGTTAATCTGTTTTAATGATCACTATTCATAACAGTAACAAAGACCTTTTCTGCTAAAGAATGCACTGTGTATTGTACTAACAGCAGAGCCGCTGATACAGTAATCCTGTGGTGACAGTTATCTCAAGATGTAAATACCTGGCCACTGCCTGTAGCTGTACACCAGGCCACACGGAGCCTTTATGAATGCTTGTGTGCGCAAAAGCCCCTCTAGAGACGAAGCCATGTGCGTCATACCACAGATCAGCCTATTATCCATAGCTGAAGGCAGCAGGAGGACGGGGATAGGGGGTACACAGGCAGGTGATAGTATACTTGACAGGGAGAATAACAAGAGTAGATAAAGCATGATGACAGACAGTCAATTAGTGCATAATTAAAATGAAAAAAGACAGGAAGAAAAAGAGAACTTTCAAAGAGGTGGGAGACACCACGGAGAGGAAAGGGTATGCAAGCAGAGAGTGGTGAGGAAAGCATTAGAAAGAGGTCAGCACTCAGTGGAGCAGGATGATGTACCTTTCACAGTGATTTAGTGATGTAATGCTCTTATTCGACTGCTCCAAAAAATGACAGAGTGAATGGATTAAAAAAAGTCTGGGTCACAATTATTTTTGTTTATCTCACCACTCTGTTCATTCACACATGCAGGATTATGTGCAAGAAGTACAGTACAATCACATATGAAAAATGCACACATGCACATACAGTCATGTAAGAAATGACATTTACACAGGAATCTATGATGTCATATGAAAAACTAAGCACAAGTATGACCCCAGCAAACCAGATGGCATTTACAGACAGATGTTGACATTGTTTCCACATAGAATAGAGGCCAGGCCAGACTGCATCTTAAAAGTTAAGAAATTAAGATCAGATTATTGCAGTAAATGAAATCAATGTATTTTCTTTGCTTGTTTGAACAGCAACAACTAATCTGATAAATGCATGATTGTGAACAGATGTCCAAACAATGTTTTCTTCACATGCACAGACTGTTCTTTTTTCCTAAAGAAAAAAACAACAAGACTTCGAAGCAATTAATGGTTACGCACAACTAAATTTTGTCTTGTATGTTCCATGGTGAACTTACTGCGTTGGACTGTTGCCTCTGTCTCCATTGTTAGCATTGAAACTGCAAGGAGGCTGTTATTTTAGTGAAAAATTGTATAGCTCAGTAGTATAAGTAACGGCTTTGAAATTATAGATTTGAAGTTTGAACCACCCATAATGAGAAGCTTTTTTAATCCCGCTCATTCTTTCTGTTAAGAATGTTTTATTTACTTGACTTTAATCTAATCAATAAACCAAAAGTATAAAACAATTCTTGAACACTAACAACAACACTGAGGCAATGTTCAACAACTACCTCAATTTGACATGGAGGTAACGTCCTCGACGTCAATTCAACTTCAGTTTTGGAACTATATTTCAGCCATGACCAGACAATGACAATAAAACTGCCAAACGATGGTTATTCAGTGTCGAAATGTTTGCTGAGACTTTATCAGTCTCTCACAACATTGCGGAGGAATTTTGGCCAACTCTTCTTTACAATGTAGCAGGCATTTGTTTATGCACAGCTCTTATAAGGATCTGCTGTAGAATGTCAATGACTTTGAGGTCTGGACTTTGACTGGGCAATTGCAACACCTTGATTCTTTCCTTTTTCAGCCATTTTGTTGTAGATTTGCCGGTGTACTTGGGATCATCGTCCATTGCATGACCCAATTTTGCCCCAGCTTTAGCTGTCAGACAGATGACTTCACATTTGATCCTAGAATACTTTGCTTATACAGAGGATCTCATGGGTGACTTAGTGGCTGCAAGGTGCTCAGGTCCTTTGATTGCAAAATGAGCCCAAATCATTACCCCTACACCACCATGTTTGACATTTGCTGCAAAGTATTTGTGGTAATATGCTGTTTAGTTGTGCTGTGCATTATGGCCTGACATCTCCGTTTAGGTCTCATCTGTCCAAAGGACATTGTTCCAGAAATCTTGTGGTTTGTTCAGATGCTAATTTGCCAGCCTAAGCCATGTTGCCATGTTGCCATGTTCTTTTAAGAGAAAAAAGGTTTTGTCCTTGCAATCCCTTCGAACACACGATACTTATTCAGTCTTTTTCTAATTGAGCTGTCTTGAACTTTAACATTTAACATGCTAACTGAAGCCTGTAGACTCAGATGTAGCTCCTGGGCATTTTGCAGTTTCTCTGAGCATCGCACAGTCCGAACTTGGAGTGAATTTGCTGGGACATCCACCCCTGGGAAAACTGTGCGGCTGTGTTTTAACACAATCGTACAGTTTTCCCAGGATCAGTTAATTAATTACATTTGATTAGCAGCACCTGGCCATTATTTATCCTCTTAACTTCTATGGAAGCAGTAAGGGTGTACTTAGTTTTTCACAGGACTCCACAGATTCTCATGAAAACTTTCTTGCCTACATGTACACTTTATACTTGTTTTCACCCATCACTTAAACAGGGATTTCATCCATCAAAAACTTGCTGTGCAGTTTGTTCTGACTGTGAATATATTTACTTCACATTCATTAGTGGTAGGCTAGCTAGGAGTATGTTAACCTTGTGCGTTTTCTTCGCAGTTCAGCTTCTGACTAACGTAACTTTCTTTTTTTAATTTTCCCTACATTTCTGACCTTTTGTACACCTCAGTGCTTACACCATCCACGTGATAAACCTGAAATTTAATGATTTACTCTGTCTGGACTCCCCCCACATTGTGAAAAATGACCTGTTTCCAACAAACATGAGTTATATGCACAATCAGACAAAAAAAAAAAAACATGTGTGCAGTCTGATCCTGCAAATCAAGGAAATCTCACTGAGTATAGCACAGTAAAATTAAATTAAAAAATATATATCAGAGACTCAATGATCCCACATTCTTTCAACTCCACAGGAAGCCGGAACACATTGTCTAGATTTATTGTTCTAGCACATGAGAGTCAGGGCACACAGGAAAAGAGAAACAAGCAATATGTTCTGCGCTGAGTGTGGCTGTGTGTATGTGTGCAAATTCTCTTGTAGTGACTGCATAAGAATTTTTCACAGAACATGGGGAAGAAGCTAAAGATGAAACCATTAAGAGTCCAAGATAATGAGGATATAACTTTCTTTTTAGCTGCTTTAGTTATCCAAAACAACTGCAGTAAATAACTGAATTATTCTTGTTGGTTTAAATAAATGAATACATCAGTCATTTGATTTAAAACAAATTAGTCTGTAATTTAATTACCTGATAATATTATTCTGTTGTGAGACAACCCAAACACCTTTTGGCTTCCATAGCTTTTACCATGACAGGCCCCTTTAGTGGCTGTAGCAGGTTGGGATGACTGGGATGATGTTACACAGTCCATGTCCATGTCCACTTGCACTGATTTGATATGGTGACTTCCTGTGATTGTCCTCACGGACATACTACTAAAGTGGCTTCCTCACCTAAACTAAACACAATCTCCTGCTGTGTGCCACATGAGAGAATGAAAATTTCAATATCCTGACCTGATTCTCTTAACATTTCCTGGAGTTCTTGTGTGAAAACTGCTTCAAGTATAATTTACACAAAAATTAAATTTAGAATACTTTACTACACCATCCTACAAATCATAAGGACTGACCTTTTGACATCAGCGCTGGCTTTCCTTTTTTGGCTTTGGTGCAAAAGAAGATCTCTGCTCCTCCCCTCCCTTCCTTTCTTCCCTTCAGTCTAGAAGCTCCAGGGCTCACATGGCTGGAGCAGGCGAACACACATATGTCCTCAACGTCATTTCTGCCTCTCGGACACCCTCCTTCACCCAGCTTAGGTCTTTTAATCCTTGTTTAGCTGTTCTTTTCTCTAACAGATTCTCCTAAAACTCTCCACAAACACCATTTTTCTGAACCGGCTACTCTCAAGCAACAGCTGCGAAATAAGATGATAGAGGTCAGGTGGAAGAAATTATGCAAAGAAAATGAACAAAGTAAATTACAGTGCAGCAAAGGGAGAGGGTTCAAGATGAGTGCAGACAAGCTGGGAAAATATATGTGGGGGGAGTAATTAAACAGTTTTTTAACAATCATCATTTGTTAATTTGGCCAGTAAGCTTTCTGTAACATTTATGTGAGTCTGCTTCCCTCCTTTCTCCTACAACTCTCTGGTGAGTTAAGGACTGTTATCCAGCTTTAGGGGCCAGCTGAGAGGCCATATGGACATTTAGCAAAAAGATCAGGAGCACAAGATGCAGCACCACCTGGAGGGATAAAACTCGCAACTTTCTGTCCATCTGCACTGTTGCAATGTCACTCCCGAGTCATACTTGATATTCGTGTCTGACAGAGACAGTAAGTGCAGCAGGACTCAGGATGTTAGTCTACACTGAATCTCTGTTGCCCGTATTGAGGTGAAATGTTGCACAAACATTCATGGTCCCTTGAGGATTAATCCTTGTTAATTTAGATGATCCTCTCATTTTTCTTCTAGCACAATCATGACCTTTATATTTGTGTTTTCTTTTTTAATGAAATGTCTCAGATACTTTTGAATATATTGGCATGCTATTTGGTACAGCAGATGCTAAAAAGCATGCTAAATTTATATACTTGGGTAGTCAGATTGATACAACATGGGGCCATAGTTTTATTTGTTCTTATGCAGGGTTTTTTCAATCCAGTATCACTCCCTTATCCCCTTCTCCATCCTGCAGTCTGGTGTAGCTTTAATGGATTTATTCGTGTTATACAGGATTGTAATCAGGTTCTACTTTAGACTGAATTTCTATTGTTGCTCACATGAAATCCATTTAATCAAATTCCCAGTTTGTTCAAAGTATGTACTTGTATTGCTTGTGAACATAAATCTGCCTAGACAGTCTCACTGTGGGTCCATGAAAAGTCCCTAAAGTCCCTAAATTATTAAGTTTTAGGGTGAAGACTTGGTAGCCCTTTTAAAGTTTTGCATAATGAATAATTCTACTTTGATTCAACAGCTTTTTTGCTGTTTTAAATGCTGCAAAACATTCACATTTCCAATGAATGTATCCCGTGTGTGTGTTCCTTTTCAAACATGTTGCAAGCCACACCAGTGAGCAGGAAGCTTTCCAGTTGTTCCTTATTTGATTGTAATGCGCTTTGTTTTATTTTGTTGCTAGGGTTGTTGGGAGATAAAAGCATACAACAGATAGTTTGACACATCTCTGTCTCTGTTCCTTTTCCAACTCGACCTGCTCTCTGCACTCAATACCAGACCACCCACTGCACAGCGTAATTATCAACCCCAGATTAACTGCAGCACAAAGACCCCTTCTTGTTTTCATTGTCGTTCACCCTCCCACAGCCACTCTTTCTTCGCCCCTTTATCTTCTTCCTCTACCTCTCTGCAGCCAGTAAATGTCAGTCACTTAGAGTAGGCAAATGAATATCCAAGAAAGCAAAGCAGCCAGTGGAGTCACCTGCCATACTGTGCAGCAGCATCTGCTCATCCAGCTTAAAGTGTCCAATCCACAGTAGTACCATATGCCAATTTTAGTAGCAGAGATAAGAGAGCTGCCAGGTTTCAGTTCATCACAGTTCTCTCTTTAGTACTCTTTATGACAAAATTATTATTGTATAGTTCCCTCCTGGCCATTTGCTCGTATACACTTTTGTTCTCACGGGCAGCACCACCTTCAGCTATAGCATTAATGACGTCAGTGAGATAATGTGCAGTGTATGCAGCTTCCTAGGAAAGTTTATTTTTTATGATATCCCTGCCTCCTACATTGTGAGTCAAATATCATTATCTCACTGTGTAAGGGTATAATAATTACCATCAGGTACACAGTGACATTTCTGCAACCATAATGATGCTCTGCAGGTATGGAGAAGAAGGTGGTGAAATCATTTTCTTGCAGGAGTGACAATATAAATACATGGTCACAGGGGTCAGGTGGGCAGCTGTATGCTATATAATGCCTGTTATGTTCTTAGTTCAAGTCCTTCATATAATTTCACAGGCCGCAAAATGTTCGTTAATAGTCTTCTGCATTTAAACCCTTCAAATCAAACCCATTTTCTCATAGATATTAACCTCACTGTCACTCCTCCTCCTCATCTTCTTCTCTCCCTCACCTCCCTCCCCCTCCTCTATGGGAGTGAGCGCTGAACAGGCTGCTTGGTCAAAAGGAGGCATGGGCAATGATGTCAGCAGCCTGCGTCAAAGTCTCAGGGGCACGTTTACAATCCCCTTAACCGAACTGAGCCTTTCATCGAGATCATTGCACACTAATCAAATCTGCACTGCTAGAGGTGCATTTTTGTGTATGCACATCAGTTATCTCCTCTAGTTCAGTCACCCAATTCATGGAGAAGAGTGGCCACTATGCAAATGGACAGCACCTCAAGCTAAACTGATGCAGGCGCACCTGTGTGCAAGCAAAAGAATCATATATATGCACAGTCCTTGGGGAAAACGCTGCATAACCTTGAAATAGCTCATTAGAGGTTTTTGTGTTCGATCAGTGGGGGTGACTAAAGCCTTTTTGACATGCACCAATCCATCATATTCTCCCCACAGGCTTTTGCTGAGAAAGGAACAAACTCCTTGTTTGAATTTTCAGCAGAAGAGTGCAGCTCTAAATCTTCATGTTAAGGATTCATTGTAAGGTTGATGTGTTACTGGGTGTGTTGGGCTTCCAGTGACATGAGTCATCCAGACTGTGGTTTGCATTTATATTTGACTGCATTATACAGTGGCATAAACACTGACCTCAGTGCAACCATACAACACTTAGTTTCAAAGTTATAAGAGACAAAGGGTGGAGGGAATTACGTCAATGACTCAGGTAAATAGATTGGCTAGTTACAAAGAAACTAATGTGACAGACAAAATAAAATGAATCATAAACTTATCTGTGTGTACTCTGTCCCACAGGACTTGTGACTCTGTGAAAAACACACTTGCAGATGACAATAAATCAAAAGAAAAATGTTTGGGACTTTTTCATGTTATAAGATGATTTATTTTGAATCTCATCTTATTTTGTGATTTATGTTTTGCATTATTTCATTAATGGCTAATGATTTTACATATACCAGTGGTTCTCAAACTGTTGCAGTCACTACTAATGGGTCAGGCGTAGTGTGGATGACTAGGATCAAAATTTGGAGTGAAGGTAAGATAAATAAATGATTTTTGTAGGGTAGAATAACAAAAAAGAGTTTATTAATGCTATTCTGAACTGAAATTTAATTAGAACCCTTTTATTTGTTCACGATTTGGTGTCTCCTGTAGAGCACTGGTTTACACTTTCACCTTACAAGCGAAAGGTCCCTGGTTCAATTCCATGTGGAGACACAAGCCCCTCTCACCATGGAGGGTTGCATCAACAAGGCCATCCGGCGTAAAACCTCTGCCAAATCACCAATGTGGATTAATCCATTGTGGCAAGCCCTTGGGGAAAATACAAAGGAGCAGCTGAAGGTACACTATTTATTCATGATTAATTAAAAAAACAAGGGACATGGTGCAAACAAAATGCACATGTTCTGAGACTGAACCTGTCCCTATTGTGCTGCTTACCCATGACCCTAAAAGACATAAATCAACTTAACATTTAATGCTAATTTACAGATACTATTAAAAATATGTCTTTCCATCAGTGACTTAAATAGGTACTTTAGAAATTTCATTGTCAAGGTCCAATATGACTTAAGGCAAACAAAAAAAATCAAAACATCAGAGGCTGAGACACTTCCCAAAGTACAACACAGATTATATCTATCAAAATCCATAGCCCCCAGTTTGTATTGTAGGTGATAAAAGCATCTCTTTGAGCGTGTGTTGAGGTACAGCAGTGCCGTTTGGCAGTTAATGTTTCCTGTAACTATCTATTTACCTTCACATATTAGCATGTAAACAGTTGTTAAAAGTACAGCTAATCTATTGTTTCTATTAAAAGCACCATCAGGAGATAAAACAAAGATTTTGTCCTGATGTTAGTATCAGGAGGCATGATAGCCCAAACTAAAGTTTGAGCCAATCCATCCAAAAATAAAATATACTGACCTGCTAAAAACATTGCTAACAAATTTCAGGGTAATCCATTTCCTGGTTGTCAAGATATATCACTCTAGCCCAAAATGATGGACTGACTGACATTGGTAGTGCTGAAAATTTAATGACATCATTTGAGCTTTTCTTTGAGTATCTAAAAGAAAAGCTCCTCTAAAACAAAAGAAAGTACTATACACTGTTAGTTACAGAATGAACATCACATAGTAAACTGAACTTCTTTTGTAACTGAGCCCCTGCTGTGTCTTCGCTAGGATTATGCATTCTGATTTTGCACATACATCAAAAGCTAAACATGCACTTATTGGCCTTAACTTGCATCATTACAGACAGATTACAGTTTACTTCTTTTTTATCGTCAGTGGGCTCTCAGCGTCAGCTTAGGCTTGACTGTAAGTTGGCAGAAGCAGCCCTGCAGAAGTGAGTTGGAGGGGAGAGGAAGGGAGTGTGAGGTAACCCATTAACTGGTTAGAGCTGTCAGAGGGGCTGTGACCGCACAAACAGAGCGTTTGTGCTGCATTTACGTCAGACAGCAGCTGTGGTTCATCCCTCCCCCTGCAATACTATGAGAGTCAGCCAGACAGGCTTTGGGATTGGGAAAGAAAAACACTACAAGGAGCTGTGTGTTTGCTTTTGGAGGCATGATGATATGCTCCACAATGCATGCACACAACACAAGCCACACAAATGAGATTAAAGTGGTTGTCCATGGCATTTCCATGGAGGTGACAGGAAAAGATTCACACACGTACATGCATAAAGCTTCTATAATCCATGACATGACATCTACTATAATCCTCCTTGGCATTTAGTGCACACGGCTGAGCGATTATAACAGGTGTCATGTCATGTTTAAAACTGGATTATGCTGGCTTTAACCTGCAAGTGTCTTGCAGCAAATGTAAGTGTTCATGAGGGTGTCAAATCACTTGGCCACAGACTCATAAATAGTGTTTATTGTTTTAATTAGGGAGGGTATGGAATGGTGTCAACTGTTCTGGACTTTAATTACCCTCTCTAAATTCTGTGGAAGTTCAAGAGAATATAAAATAAGAATACAACAAAATATGCTGGAGCTGCTCAGGGTCAAAGGTTCCCATAGGAAAAGATCACCAGGATATATTACTGTCATCTGTATAAGCCTGCAGTAATAGTTTCTTCATGCTGTCGTCTTATCTTCCTCTCAAACTAGAATCATGTGAGAGGAAGAGAATATGTGTTTGTTGTCAGAGTCACTATTGTGTGCGTATGTGTTTGTGCCCTCAACAGCCAAAGCAAAAGCTGGTTACTAACTAGGTCAAACTCTTTTGAATGCAGCTCTGCATGGTGGTGCCATAACCAGTTATGCACAGCGGTGACTTTGTAGGGCACAGTTTTAGTCACACAACAGACAGAGCAAGGAGAACTAATCCCATGAAAATACCAAAACAAACAATGCACTTGTCCTTCTATAATTATTTTGAGATTTCTCTCAAAGACTTATGGGGACACTACAAGGGAGCAACCGAAGGTACTCAAAGAATTATGACCTGTATTTCCTTCTGACTGTACTCTTTAGCAAATGTTACTCAAATAAGAGTAAACTGTGCAATACACATTTAACATTCAATAGTGTCCCCGTAGTGTAGTGGTTTACACATTCACCTTACAAGCAAAATGTCCCTGGTTCAGTTCCAGGTGGGGACACAAGCACCTCTCAGCATGGAGGGTTACATCAGGAAGGGCATCTGGTGTAAAACCTCTGCCAAATCACCAGTGTGGATCTCCTGTGTCAGCCCCTTGGGGAAAATACAAGGGAGCAACCAAAGGTAATTTTACTTTTACACTGTTCTTTTGTGAATAAAATATTAGTTTATAAGATTTGCAAATCAAATGCATTTACATTTTATACCATATTCAAACCTTTTTGGAATTGGAGTTGTATATTTCTTGAGAAGCTTCTTTATTGTCAAATAAAGATGTTACAGAATGTCATTGTCCATATCTTCTGACATTTTTGCTTTTATAAAGTAAACACAGGCCAGCATGGTGTTGCTATATAAAACAGCTCAGGAAATTCATAGCTTCATGTGGTTTATAGGTCCGATAAAACAATCAGCAAAAAAGCAAAGTTTGGGCTTTGTGTGGGCATTTCATACAACTGTGTTTATATATATACATTGGACTGTTATAAACCATCTCTAGTGTTTATCCTGTTGTATAGATTGCAATGAGGTGAATAAAATAGTGAGACTCTTCTTTGGAGACACTCATTAAGGTCGTAGCAGGTCAAGGCTGCAGATCACATATCCAAAGGCATGTGAAACATTTAGGTCAAGCTTGAGGAAATAGTGTGCACTACACAGTTGTGTTGGTTTTTTGCCATTGTGTAGCATGCTGTTGTTACGTGCCCTAGTTGTTACTATGTGCTCATTCACTCCACCTGTCTGATGTACTTGAAGCCCATTGTTTTGCTTACACTCATAAGCATCATTTCTGTTTGCTGATGCACTCTGATATTTCTGATTGTTCATTCCTTCTGTCAGGTCACACACTGGCATCATATGAGTTTGTCATTTTAGACATCAGTACAGATAAGACAGCTGCTACAATAGATGCATGCAAACAACTATATCTAATACATCCAAGCAATGTTTTGTCACAAATAGAGACTGAACACCAATATTTAAATGCATTGTTGATGAAGTTTTCTTGTCTTGGCTATTTTAATTTTTAAGTGAAATTTCTTCTGATGTCAGAACGTTGGATATTCAAAGATCTGTATTTTACGTGTATTTGGTTTATAACTAAATTGTTGCACTATAAGGTTTTTCTGCTACTGCGAAGTACAGCTCTTATGTACTTGGAGATACTGTTGGTGTTTGTGTCTGCAAATATAACTATGCAGTAACTGAATCAAGTGGCAGTGTGAGTCTTAGAGTTCACAGTTATGATAGTGGCTATTTGAGTCTGGCACAACTAAGCTGAAGGCTAAGATTATACCATGCTTTACTGAATGCTATCCACAAACAAGCAGCAACCTCCCAGAGAGAGAAAACTAAAGCCGATGCGGCAATGCCAAAAGCTGCAGTCCCTCGAGTGGCCACATGAGGATGGCTCCAAATGTGAGCCCATCCCTGTGGACTCTCTTATTCAAATCATAGACTGTATAGAAAAGTTGAATGTACCAAATCATTAGTAAAGTCCTGTTGTGAAGCCTTGAACTGAGTAATTTTTCTGTTTTTTGAAACCAGAGACAACGAGCAAGAGGTACATCTGACTTGAAACAGAGTAATGCATGCTCATTGGTTTGGTAAAATCCTCAACAGGTGGTTGAGTCTCTATCTGTTGGCCATTAGATGGAATGTAGGTTTAAGGAATGTAGGTTTAAGGAATGTCAACACTGGATTCATTTTTCAGACCTGGAGACTACATCTATCTATTATATAGACTATAGTTGTCCAGTGTTACAGAAAAAACTGTGTTTACAGCCTGAATTTTTTTTTTTCATTGGCTAGTTTCCCCTTCATAACAACTGCATAGTGATGATGTTCATAATGACTTATCCATTTTAACTTTAACAATATCCAAGTCACTACAGTATTATTCCAGTGTCCACTGATTTCACAGTCAGATCTGCTCTCCACTTGTGACATCTGGTTCCAAAAAGCTAAGATGCCAAGTAGAGGCTTCAAAAACAAGACTTTACAAACCAAAAGGTGATGTTATCATATGTCCATCTTCTATTTACAGTCTCTGTTTGCATCTACAGAAGTTGCCCTATGCTGATTCATGGCACTTGTACATTGGCTTCATTTTTAAACCAGGAGGCTGGTCCAACTTTATATTCCACAGTCAGAGTTCACTGTAAACATCTAAAATTTCAATTAAAACAACAAATATCAGCTTCATTATGGCCCCAGTGGAAAGCCAGTGTGATGTATCCTCTGTATATGATAACTGTCTGTAAAATTTTTCATGACAATTCATGCAGAAGCTAAGATATTTCACTCTGGTCTAACTATGTATGCAGCCATTCTTCTAGTATGGGTTTAAAAACAACAACAACAACAACAACAGTACAAATGGCCCTTGATCAGTGTTTTTAAACATAATGTTTTTTTTTACCTATACTGAAAATGCTATTTTTGTAGTTTTATATAACATTCAATTTGAATACCTGATAGAATTAATTCCACAAAAAGGGATTATCTCCTGTGACTCCAGACACAGCTAAAATTCAAAATGGTAAAAGAAAAAAATCTTTGTGTGGGTGTGACAGTAATGTGGTTTATGTCTACAGACATGACGTGCATATTATGTTATAAATATGCTATAATACTTAGGCCCAGAGTCTGTCACAAGAGATTAAATTATCCAGGTCTAGGCAAAAAATGTATACATATATATATA
>VUQH01032538.1:0-34913 GCA_015106775.1 Etroplus canarensis | reverse complement strand
TGTGTGTGTGTGTGTGTGTGTGTGTGTGTGAAATGGTTTGTGTCCCCATTTACTGCTTGGTAAAGTAACCTCCTTCAGGAGTGTATTCAGTCTACTTCAGTGGACTGAAAGCATAGGAGCTTGGTATAGACAAAATAATGTCAACACCTTGTAGAAAATAAGATCTTAGGAGATAAAGGTTTTCGAAAAAAAATCCTTTTAATGCTTGATATGAAATGCTGATCAGTAAATCTGTGATATATGAAATTTGACTAAAAGCACGACATCCTGTCAAGCAGCATTATGTAAGGTGAAAAGTTCCTTTCCCAATGTCCTTGACCACCTTATGTTCTGTTTCAAGGGAATGGGAGGTCAGTCTGAGGAGTGCTGTTTCACTACTTGTCTTATTTTACCCGGCTGGTCCCCAGTGGAAGTTGCTCAGCTTCCTTTTTTAGCCACGGCTGACTCATAGCATACTTCTCAAACCCTCCCCCTCTGCTCTTTTGCAAAGTCCCTGCTCAGCTTTAACTCTCCCTCTCCATGCCTGCTCAGATTCTCCTGAGTCACAGGGAGCAAACACACCCCTCTCCTGATACCATCCCACTAACCCCCTGCAAATCTTGCTCCTGAAAAACAACAGGTGCGTCAGGGCATATAGAGGGCGGGGCTGTCTGGTGGGCCGTGTGTCCAAGCCTTCAAGTCATTTCTCAATGTTACTCCACACCTCTGCCTCTGAACATCCAATCTGTCACTTCTTCCCTACCCTTTACCTCGCTTACCCCGTCTGCCCATCCCAGCACTTCTAATCCTGCACTAGTTCCACCTCTGCTACTTCTCTGCTTCTCTAATCTCTAACTTCTGCCACTCTCCTCCTCACTTGATGCACATTCTTTACAAATTATAAACGGCTACTACTTTTCAGGTACTGCATGTCAATTTGGCATCAATGTCCAGTCATGTGCATTGTGCTGTTTTAAAGTTGCTGAATAAATGTTTCCAAGGATGTTGATGGGCTTGAGATGGGTATTTTGAGTTAATACTCATATGTAGCCCATAGAACTTCTGCTGCACTCTTAAGATCGTCTTAGAACTCATGAAATTTCTCCTTATACAAAATTGGACACACTTAACAACTCCTAGAGTTTGGATTAGCTGACATAAAAATACTCTGAAACAGAAACTTGATTGTAAAGATGTGGCAAATGCTTAAATTGAGCTGTGAGTGAAGAACAATAAGTCAAAGTAAATCACAAAGTAAATTATCCAGTCATTTAGTTAAATAAAGAGGCTTCATATGTGTTGTATTCTCTAATGAGGGTCCATGGCCTTCCCGACATCTTGTGGGGATCAAGATGCTATTCATGGAGCACAACATCAAAAATCACAAGACTTGAATTTCTTGTCCTTAAATTTGTTGCCAGATATCCTGGGACTCCAGCTCATGTTCCAGAAGTTTCCATCTGTCTGGTCTGAGCTGGACTGGATGTGGTTGGCATTTCCCAAGCCCATATTTGCTCCTTGGGTCGGACGGACAGACATGTAAACAACATTGCCTGTAACCCCAGCTGGTGTCTGTAAAGCTAAATCCAGGAGAATGGATAGGAATGACCAGGTGGCAACAAGTAACAGGCACACATAGACAGCCACAATGAAATGCACACCCTCACACAAGTGTAAGCAAAACACGTGCGTCATTATAAGAACAAGTGGTTTCAAATTGTCCACTAGCAACACTTTTAGCTGTGTCCAAATTACAATTTGATGAAAGCCACAAAGGATATTAATCATAACAAACTGGGAGCTGCTGAAATGGTAATAGGGTTTGAGCTGGCTCTAAATTGGCAAGAAACAGACCATTACACAACATATAAATGACCTACAAGAAGTTCTGATTATTAAACTTTTTTCCCAGTTGTTGATGGTACACATTTATGCAGTGCATTTTCTCCCTTACAGAAAAAAAAAGACTTCATACAAGTCCTCAACAACAGGCAGAGAACAACAAGCAGAAATTTGTATAAAACTCTAGCCCTGCTCTCATTCCAATTATTTTTTGAGATGATGTGAGGAGATTGAAAGGGACGCTGAATCTCCTTTCTGGACTGTGAGTTTAAGCAAATGCTGCTGAGCAGTTGAGACAGCGGATGAGGGAGGAGGTGGACTTTCCCTCTCAGTTACTCCTCAGTCACCATCACATCCTCTCACAAACTTTTCCTATGTTAAAAGCCCACCAGGGAGTCCAGATGGTCCAGTCCTGGGGTATGGTTTACTGGCTCAGCTGACAGAGATCAGCCAATAAGGAAAAAGGTGACAAACCACGCCATTTTTTTAACCCATGCTGCTTCCTACTTGAACATCCGGTAGTACACACATATAGTTTTCCTTCATGGCACAAATTAGCATGTATACAATGGAATTTTTCTTTACTTTTGACTTTTTTTTTAAGGTCGTCTCAGGAGGATGAAGTTGGACATTAGATCTTAAAAGGGAAAAAAAGCAAGTTTTACTTCTCTGGCCTGTAACTTTATTCTGTTAGAGGCACACACACTCACAAGAGTCACTTTGGGACAAGAGCAGCCTGGTCTGGTCTGCACCAGTTCTGTGACTCATTTAATCATTTGGATTGGCTGCCTAGTGAAAAAAAAAACAAAAAAACTAAAAGGTCCCTCTCATTTCATCTGAGTCAGTTTTTGGCAGCTGATCTCTTTTCCCTCCAAATGAGGGGAGCTGCAGTAGTGATTGCTGCTGCAAAAAGCTTCGTTTATCATCACTGTGAGCTGAGCAGACAGACAGGAATGTGTAGCACATAAGTCTAACCTCTGATCAGGTCACTCTCTGCTCACTGTATTTCTCAGACTTGTCTTGCTTCTTTTCAAAGGAAACTGGGTGATGAGAATATGTGAAATGGATGATTTATGAGACAAGTCATATTATGTTGCTGTCCAACTTTTGAAACACCCCAACACTGTATCCAGTATCTCCATGAAACTATTTCTGAACACGTTTTGTGAGTGTAACTGGGTCAGTGCAACCTAATATGAGACTTTATAAAGAGCTACATGAGAAAACGTTTATGTAACTGTCTCATAGTTTAAGAGTTAAGTGATAGATGAAATATGCTCGGGTTAACTAGCACAGATCCATTCATTATCCAACTTGTCTGGTCATACACATGACTCAAAAGTTGTTGAGTATGGTCAGTGAGAGCCAGGTAGGCATGTAAGTGGGCACTGTAAGCAGACTGGCTGAAACTAGTTAACTGGGAGTGGATATAAAGGCCTACACCAAATGAACAAAAGTATAATGTGACACACCAAAGCTGAAAGAGTGACTCAGATAGGGTAGCTATCGTTCATGACTGTTTAAGAGACCAGTACTTCCATCACGTAATCATAAATGCACTATATGGACAAAAGTATTGGGCTACATCTCTTTGTCACTGAATTCAGGTGTTTCATTTAGTCCCATTGCCACAGGTATAGAAAACCAAGTACCTAGTCATGCATTCTGCTATCACAAACATCTGTGAAATAATGCCTTTTTCTAAAGAGCTTATTGTGTTTCAGTGTGGTACTGTAATGGAATAGTACTGTTGTAACAACTAAGTTTGTGAAATTTCTTCCCTCATAGATATTTCATGATCAACTGTAAGTGGTATAATTGTACAGTGGAAGCATTTAAGAACCAAAGAAACCCAGACATGAAGTAGGAGACCACAGCTGCTGACTGCTGAAGCGCATAGTGCATAATGCTCTGCTGATTCAATAACTGCAGAGTTCCAAACCTCCTCTGGCATTAACATCAGCATAGAAACTGTGTGCCAGGAGCTTCATGGCATGAGTTTCCAATGGCAAGCAGCTGCATGCAAGTCTTACATTACCAAGCACAATGCCAAGTGTTGGATGGTGTGGTGTAAACCACACCGCCTCAGTGGAAATGTGTCTTGTGGAGTGATGAATCACGCTTCTCTATCTATTATATCTGTCTGATGGACGAGTCTGGGTTTGGAGGATGTCAGGAGAATATTACCTGCCAAGTTTGGTGGAGGAGGATGATGCTGTGCGATTGATTTTCTGGGGTGGGCATGGGCCCCTTAGTTCCAGTCAAGGGATCAATCTTAATACTTCAGCTTAAAAAGATATTCTGGGTTCAGTGCTTCTAACTTTGTGGGTAGAGTTTTGGGGAGGCCTTTTTCTGTTCCAGCATTACTGTGCCCTAGTGCACAAAGCAAGGTCGATAAAGGCATGGTTGAATGAGTTTGGTTTGGCATAACCTGACTGGTCTGCACAGAATCCTGAGCTCAGCCCCACTGAACACCTCCCAGATGAGTGGAAGCTGTTATAGCAGCAAAGGGAGACCAACTCCTGATGTAACTTGGAGGTGTAATTTGTTGGTGGCTTTTGTCCATGTAGTGTATAATATTTAGCTTACTGCGTTGGTGGAACGAATAAAAAAGAATATTTTCAGTAAATAGAATCTATCAAGCTGCACCCCCATCTATTATTTTCTCCTTGTGTTTTTTATACCACTGATATAAGTCTAACTCTAAAAAAGATCAAGAAAGAATGAAGAGAATCATATTTCTGATTCATTGTTGTGGTTGGTTAAAATACACAAACATCTGCACAACAAGCTGTCAAGGTTGACAAGATTACACTTCGCCTGAGATTCCCTCTGCAGTTCTCCATGCCTGCCAACATGACACAACAGGTGGGTGACTGCAAAAATTGTGACCCCCAAAGCATGCAGCATATAAAAAGACCACATTAACATGGAATAAAAACTTCCTGGTAAAGATATTCATGGTACTAATCAACACTGGAACATCAGTGTGACAAATTTTGTGTTGCATGTACTAGAGAACAATTTAAGGACAAAGTCCTTTGAAGATGAACAGTATATGGTAAAATTAAAATTGAACTTCTGTTCTGATGAGGCCACCCTCTCTTATTACAATAACTCCTTTGTGTGATGTGGCCTATCAACTTCCTTCTCAACTCTCAGGTCTCTCCCTGACTGCCTTGCATCTGACATTTCATCACTGATATGCAACAATAACCAATATTGTTCTTGTATGCAGTCAAAGCCTGACTGGGCTGGTGCAGCAGCAGCAACATGGCATGATGCAGAATGGCTGGATCAAACCAGCTGAGTCTGGCTGGGCACACACAGAGGAACACTGTTGCATGATGGCTTTCTCGCTCTGATGTGTCACTTCCTTCAGTTTATAAAGGTCATATGTGTGACATTCAGGTCACTGTCAGTTTCTCTCTGCATCGCTTCACCCTAGCAACTTTCTCTATGTTTCCTCTCTCTTTTGCTTACTTGTTGTCCTTTTCCATCAGTCTAATATTAGTTATGTGTGCCTGCAGCTAATGGAACTGCTTTAAAACATATCTTCTATCTTGACAGCCCAAATTTCCACTTATTGTGTTTAGACTGTGGTATTTATAGAGTGCTCAAATTCTCAAGACTGAGGTCAGAAAGTGTTCTTCCACTCCAGGCAAACAACATTTATTCACTAGGGTGGCAAGGCATTTTATCCTGATTAACTTTCAACTGACCTAAGAAGAAATAAAAAACTTAGTAATTTATGTGGCTGGCATCATGTGCACTACATTTCCTTTGTAACAAATCTGAAACTAGAAATGTTTCTACCTTTACCACATTTGTAGCAAAGAATATTAAATGTTGCCACCCTTACCACATTTATAGCAATAAAAATGAAATTTGATACAATGATGGTGCTACTTTAGATGTTGATAATGATGATGTGCTTGTCGCTTAAATGTACCACTGGTTCACAGGGGAATCTGTAACCAGCCAGCAAGCCAAGGATTCTAAGGTGGTGACGATTGGCCCTGACCTAGCGTCAGCATGAGATGAGTTAGGACAGGGGATGTGTTGACTTTCGCATACATATTAATGTGAATAAAAGCAACCCAAAAGCAACTTTACACCTTTACACCCCCTGGTTTTACATAATGACTGACACCATAAACAGTGTTCCTTTTCACTATATAACCTATAGCTACAGTCTTCAGCTCCAACAGCTAGAAGCCAACCAATGAGGAATTCTGTTGTGATCTTTTCCATCTTTCTTTTCTTTTTATCACAAATGAGACATCCTGGTGGCTCCTGTGCTCTGAGCTGCATATATTCTTTTGTTCTGCCCTGACTAGTGGAGTTACTGGACGGAAAAAGTCAAGTCATATCATCTGTCTTGGGCATTTTTCAAAATCCCCGAAAATAAGACTGACATCCAGCTACTCACCAAAAAGCTATTTATCTAAGGCTAGTCACAGTGTTGGGCAAAATAAATCAATAAATAAAGATGATACACTTTCCTTCGGTATTTTCGAAGGTTTAATATCAACCAATATGAAAACAGTTTTCATGGACATTGCTGCTGCTGCTGCTTTCTTGCACACACTTCTTTTTGCCCTGTTTAGATTCTGTTATTTAAGAAAAATGTTTATTAAGTGTGCTTTTTAATTCCTTAAGGTGAGAGCTACCAAGAGAAATTCCGTTATGTGAATGCAAAATGACAATAAGGAATTCTTGATTCCTGATTCTTCTTAGTCTTGGCTTTTAAAAACTGTCAACCATATAAAGGAAAGCATGCAATCTTAATATTGTAAAAACTTACTTGTTTAGTTCAACAACTGAAATGCTTTCTTATGCGTGGAGATACTTGAGCAAACCTCTTTAAAGCTTTAAATCTTTTAGATTTAAAAAAGCTTTAAAGCTTTTATCTGACTTTTATCTGACTTGCCTGATGGTAAAACCAGCTCTTGTACAAAATCACTGCTCTCAGCACTTCCCAAACACGCCAAATTGCAGTCAACACTCAAAAAAAAAAAATCACAGACTGTTTGATATAGCTCAAGCTTACTAGGTTTATTGTCATTTATACCAGAGTCAAAGCCTGTGTTACTCCTGATTCCTACTGCCTGCAGACTTTTAAGCCTCACTACAGAATTTTGGAAAAGTGACTACACAACTTTGAGTCCCTGTTGGTGTAATGAATTATTTAGTATTTAGCTTTATGTTTTGACTAAATGATAAAGATTATGATTTTGTTCTCATGTGTGCTCAGTGCTGAAATGTCATGTTAACATGAGCTGTACACTGTGACTGAAAAATACACCAGTACTTGGCAGTTTCTATTAAAAAATATTTTAGAAACAAGATAGTTTTCTGTTCAATAAAACACTAACATTGATTGGTTCTCTTATAATGTATTGCATACTCTATATACAGTCATGCGGAAAAGAAAGTTTGCAGAGGACTCCATGTAGTCCTGTGAAAAACTAAGTACACCCTGACTGGTTTCATAGGAACTACAAGGGTGAGTACCAGGCAGGTGCTGCTAATTAAATGCACTTGATTAACTATGTAAGCCAATGTGAGAACCTCTATAAAAGCAGAAGTTTTGGCTGTTTGCTGGTCTGGAGCATTCAGGTCTGCATTAACACAGTGCTACAATCTTCCCAGGAGTGAACATTCCAGCAATTTCACCCCAAGGTCAGACTGCAATGCTCAGAGAGACTGCCGAAAAAATCATCTCAGACTCTACAGGCCTCAGTTAGTATGTTCATTGTTAAAGTTCATGACAGTGCAGTTAAAAAAAAGCCTGAAAAAGTATGGTTTGCTTGGAATGGCTGACAGGAGGGAACTCCTCTCTAAGAAGAACATGGCAACATCACTTAGGCTTGCAAAGTTGCATCTGAACAAGCTAAAGGATGTCTGGAACAAAGTCCTTTGGACAGACAAAACCAGAGTGGAATATTTGGCCACAACGCACAGTGCTACGTTTGGCAAAAAAAAACAAAAGCAAAGAAAAGCGAAGTAAATCAGCACAAACACCTCATACCGTCTGTCAAGCAAGGTGGTGGAGGAGTGATGATATGGGTTTGTTTTTCAGCTACAGGGCCTGGGCTCCTTGCAGTCACTAAGTCAGCCATGAACTCCTTTGTATACCACAGTATTCTGGGGTCAAATGTGAGGCTTTCTGTTTGACAGCTAAAGCTTGGTCAAAATTTGAGTCATGCAACAGGGCTGGGAGCCCCAGCACACTAGCAAATGTACAACTGAATGGCTGACATAGAAAAGAATCAAGGTGTTCCAATGGCCCAGTCAAAGTTCAGACCTCAACCCGACTGAAATGCTGTGGTGGGACTTTAAGAAATCTAATGAATAAATAAATGAATGCCTCAATGAATGGAAAAAATGTCGTAAGGAAGAGTGGGTCTAAATTCCTCCAAAACAATGTGAGAGACTGGTAACGTCATATAGAACATGATTACTACAAGTTATTGCTACTAAAAGTGGTCTTCATGCTATTGAATTATGCGTGTACCTTATTTTTCACAGGGATTCGTAGAGTCCTGAGAAAATGTTCTTTTTCACATGACAGTCCATTTACTTTCTAATTTGACTGTAGAAGATCAAAGTCTCCATCCTATCACCAAGAATAAACACATACTCAAAGTTTTTAAGCCAAGTGACACAGCTGGCACTAACGAAACCTCAGTATCAGAATGAGAATCAGAATCTGCTTTTAATCCTGTGGGAAATTGCTTGGGAACCAGACGCTCCAGTAGGTTTAAATAAATAAATGCAAGAAACACCAATGCAGTGGTGATGAGTGCCATGTAACTGATAGTACATGACACAATGGCTTAAATCACTTTGGTTTGTTGAAGAGCAAAAAGAGAGTCATGTTCCGATCTCATTACTGAAATGGTCAACATTTGCCATCTTAATGAGGTGCAATATGATGTGCACAGACACACACATGCATGTTAACTCCTGTAACTACATATTTCATTCCTGTCCTCATTGAGTACAATGTCCATTTCCTACCATAGACATGTAGGGAAATGGATAGATAGCTTAAGCATATGCAAACACATGTCCAGGATCAGCCTGTCCTCAGCAACCTTTTTCAAACATGTTTGCTTTCAGCTGTCTATGACTCACTGTGTCTTCTCTCCTTACATTATGCAACTTTCCATGGATGAATGAAACTTCCGTTGACTCTGTTCTCTCCTTGTTCTTGCTATGTGGTGTGTTGCACTGACAGGAGCCTGGGGAATGTGATGGGAGAAAAAGCCCCATGTGCATAATATATAGATTCACAAATGCTTACTAACAGCTCAAATCATCTGTACTTGAACTCGACTGAATTCTGAGGTTGTGAATGTAAACAGTAATGCTGGCTCTCAACCATCCCTGACAAAAATAAAAAATGGTTTGGTTTCAATCTTTTACATGCTGTTACTATGAAGAGAAAACTTATGTTGTGTTGTACCCACATGTGTTACATCTGTCTGTATCTGACGCTTTCCTACATTTTAATTTAATCTTATCTTGTATGTCTTATCTCCACAATTGACTTCCACACCCTTCAAATTAACTTTCAGCAAGTTACTGATTATCTGACAAATGTCACAGTGAGCTGGTTGGTTGATGAAATTACATCTATACAGCCAAGATACTTTAAGTTAGGGATACTTACAGTGATGAGATATAATCTGATACTTTGAGATTTTAAGTGCACAAGATAGGCACCACAATAACTCTCTGGACTATGAGTTTTCTTATCAAGAAGATTAGATGATGATGCAGCAGAACAGAAAACAGAAAACCAGGGCAACCAGTAACACAAGTCAAATTTGTGTGTCTTTTACTCCTCTGAAGTTTTCCTTTCCCTCAGTGCACAGTGACTCTCGACTCATTGTCTGGCTGTATTGATTTAACCAACAAAGACTCACTGTAAGGCTTTCCTGCATGGGTGTAACTGGGTCACTGTTCTATTGAAGTCTGAGCTGAGGTGTTATGTGTGCCAATAAAAGGTCAGACAAGATTGTATTCACATAAACTGTGCACTTCTTCAGAGGCTAAAAAATTAGGAAGAATGGGAGGGGTGTTAACATTTATCATGTTTTGAAAACCGTTAAAATTTGGCATTATCATGTTTCAGAAACTCACACCCTTCTCATTGAAATTAAAGAATGATGTAATCCATAAAGATCTTAATAATAAACTGCAATTAAACATCTTTTGAGCTATAAACACGCACCGTGCCTTGGCATTATTGTTTGGTGATGTAACTTTCCTGCATCTATTTTTCAGAAGGATACTGTGAGCACAGACTGTACATAAAAGATGAACGTAGCTACTTGGATGTCACTGACTGGTTTGTAGGTGTGCATTTTGAAACCTCATCATCAGCGTTATATCCATTTTATTTGTTTTTTTTAACAATTTGAAGTTACCATATTGAGAGGAGATGCTGGAATGCCAAACCTTCAGTCATACCTAGAGACTGGTCGGTGACCCCTCGGCAACAGTAAGTTTCTAGGGAAAAGTGTATATTTCCCGACTGGTTGGTGACTGATTGCTGGAGGTTGCTGGCTGTTGCTAGGTGAAATCAGTTGCAAAGTGGTAAACAGTGCTGCAGTAAAAATATCCTTGTGATTGTTTGGTTGCTAACAGATTGCCCATATTTTGCACATAAGATGCCAGCTTGTCTGCAAACACTCACCAACTACAGGCTGAATGTCCCAGACACGCTGTGTCTGGCTGTAGCCAGAGCTATAGACTGAGGGGGAGCAGTTGGTGTCACGGTGGTCTGTGGTTAAGAAGAGCCAGGTGGAGCCAGTGGCAACAATCTCCCCAAACATGAAGACCTCCATGTATAAGTGGTTCGCTGCTCACCTGGTCTTCTACGACCAGACAACACACGAGCTGGGAGTTACTAGGGCCTCATCAAAAACAATATTTCTAAAATTTCTATTGATGCACAGTACCTGTAACAATTGTAACTGACATGTAATTCTTATTTTTTTATAATTATATAGCAGCCTGTTCAAGAAGCCTATAGAAGTGCTTCTTGCATGTAATATTTTGCCTTAAAATATAAAATAAAATAAAAAATAAAAATAGTTTTGTTCATGTTTTTTTCTGCTGTGTCTGGGGAACTTTTCCTGGCATGGTTCTGCAACATCTACCATCTGTAGCAAACTGATGGCAAGTGGTCAGCAATTGATCTGTGATTATTTGGTGAACAGTTGCACAAACAGTTGCCAGCCATCTAGCAAATGAAAATTCGAATTTCTGTTGTTTAACAGTTGCTGGAGGTTGCAAGGATTTTGTGTTGTTAGACGGTTATCGACTGGTCTATATGTTAGCAAGCTTGTTAAATGAGGTGAACCCACAGACTGATATGGGTGCATCACACAAGCACAGATACCTGGTAGTTAATGCCAATAAATGCAAGAATTTCACTCATCAAAACTGAGTTCCTTTTGGTAATAACCATTAAAAAATATGAAACCAGCCAAACCATACATGGGAACCAACACCAGAAACACAGTCAAGCAATCCAATTCAGTGAGGAATTACTGTAGATGAGGTGAAGCCAAGCAGAAAGAAAAGGTGACCTGCTTTAGCATGCACCTGCCAATTAAATTGGCCACTCTGTTCATAAATAAAGCCTTAGTACTTACATTTAAATGAGTAAGTTATATAAAAATGTAAACCCTATGTGCAAGTCTGATAAAGCGCTATAGAGACCAAAACCTTTTTTGTAGACATGCATAATACAGGTTTAAGATAGGGTTCAATAACACAAGAATGGATGTGGACTGACTTGCTTTTAGAGCCACCCTCATGGGTTCTCCAAGAACTGCAGTATTTGACACTTTTCAGTGACTTCATTTTTCAGACCCTGAAATTACTACTTGGATTGTGAAAGCCTATTTCCTATTCCTTTGAGGATTTGGTGACTCACTTAGAGCTAGAAGTCCTGAATCATACAGTGAACCAGCTGTTGCTTAGTTATTTGCTATCTAAGGACCCAGGACTCACAGGTGAGAAGAGACTAAGGACTCCAGCATAAACATGTTTGTCTGCAGTCTGGAGTCTCTGGGACTGAGGCTGGTGGGTTGGGACATCAAGCTGTCTGCTGTGGCTGTTTAATTACTTCCCCCCTACAGTTAAGCTCTGTTTATCTAATCTGAGACTCTGATCTAAGCAACTGGCAGATAACTTATTATTTTTATGGGCCACCAAATCAGTGTCTCACAAATCTGAGAATATCTTGAGACATCCTGCAACTCAGGAATAAGCAGTTCTACACTAACACATTACACTATCTCAAGCAGAGCCTGAGCTAAGGTTGATTCTTCACTGTCTTGTCTGAAATCATCACACACCACAACCTACCAGTTGTCTATATATGAACAGCACAGCCTTGCAAATTGCAAATTTATCTGCAGCTTTTGCAAATCTGTTTCTGTTCATGCTTTATAACATGTTTAGCCTCATCTAAGCCTGGTTCCTATTTTAACACTTCAGTTCAGCATGAGGTAAGATTAGAACAAGACTGCATATGTAATTGCAAAAGCTTAAAAATCCTATAAAACATGCTATGCACACTGGGATCAGCAGTTATAGCCATCAATTAGTATTTCTCTTAATGTTTCTTGTAGCCTTCTTAACAGCCAAAATGATTTATACTGTTTGCACAAAGAACGCGCTGCCCTCTATACCAAGGCAAATTTTTAAGTTTCCTTACCTGAAATTTAAGTTAGAAAAATCCAAAATTTGCACATTGGCTGTTTTTTCTCAATTTCAGTCTATTCGTTGTACCTGACCATTTTCAAAGAAATGTTTTTTAAGCCACTTAACACTGATCTATGATTCATTCAAGCATAAGAAAGGCACCTAAAACAAAGAATGGACCAGTGTTGTGTTGTGTTTACACATAACAGACAACTTAGCAAAGATCCAATTTTAAATTGTATCTTAAGGCACTTTGTAACAATCAGCCTGTCATGTCAAAAATAAAACAAAACAAATAATTTGTTTTTTCTTTAGCAGAATCGATAAAAATATGCCAAAGATAACACTTCTCATATTTGGGCATAGTGTTCAGTGTGTTCTTAAAAATGCGGAAATGCGACAAGTGGAGGACAAAATAAGGGATCGGCTTGAAAAACTATCTACAGCAGGTGAACAGATTCTAAAAGTGATGTCCTTAAGAAATAGGAAAAAAACAGTAAAGACCTGACACAGGATCTAAGAGATACCTCTGGCGCTTTAGATGATACGTCTACTGTTCATTGAAGGCTCGTCAGAAATTATCTTGATGTGAAGGTGGCTATCAAGAAGCCATTCTTAAGGAAGGAAACTGGGGAGAAAAGGCTGAGGTATAGCAAATTACACAAGAACTGGACTGAAAACCAGTTACAACAGGTCTTAAGGAGTGAAGAATCCAGTGTAAATGTTTGGTTCAATAAGAAGAAGGTCAGGAGAGAGCTAATAGTGAATGTCTACAGTCTTCTGTAAAACACAGTGGAGGTTAGGGAACTTGTCAAAATTGATGGAATTATAATTGAAGAAAAGTAAAGCTGAAGTGAAGTAAAGTCAGATTTTGATCCACTATGCAGTACCATCTGGAAAGTGTCTAATTGGAAATTTTCAGGATGACAATTATCCCAAACACACTGCCAATGTGGTAAAAGCCTACCTGGACAGAAAAACACATAATGGAACACCATCAGTTGTGGAAGGGCCAGAGCCTGGACCTCAGAACAAAAGACAGTCAATACCCAAAGGAAAGCTATGGAATGTCCTTCAAGAAGCCCAGAGAACCATTCATGAACACTGCTTAAAGAAATAACAAGAAAGCTTGCCTAAGAGAGTTCAGGCTGTGTTAAAGAGCAAAGGTGGCCATACTAAATATTGACTTTTAAGGTCATTTGAATGGTACGAAATCTGTTTTTGCCTCAAGTGCTGTATTTCCATTTATACATGCACGTTTCAGTAAATCATTTGGACCTATTTCCCATTTTCCTAGGAAAATATAAAGAAATGAGCAGTGGCTCAAGACTTTTGCACAGTACTTCTAGAGAAACATGTAATATCACATTGCTTGCATAAAATAAATTGCTTGCCTATTAACTGCTTCTCTTAGAAGAAGGAAGACAGTTAAAAAGGCCCTTTGGAAATGCTAGATGACAATTAAACGTTAACTGCACTATTACAAACTCAATTGCTGCTGAAGAAAACAATTCCTAAAGCTGTTTCCATTTTCCATCTTGTTAAACGAAGCAATGACTTTTTTTTTTGCTCATTACTGTAATGCTTTCTCTCAAATCCCACCAGTAAAACCTTTCCTGTTTAGAGGATCAGTTTCAGTCATACTCAAGATGTTTTCTTTTCACCATGCAAGTGTCTGAGAAAGCTTTTCCACCCTTCACTGTGGGAAAAGTTTATTCACTGCTTTTCCCACTGGATCAAAAAGTGCCACGGGCCTTCCATTCATACCATCCTCTCACTAAGGAAGCTGTAACAGCAAAAACAATTTAAAGATCCCAGAGCCTTAAATCACTGTTATTTCACGTATAAAGTGAACTATTTTAATTTTTTAAGAACAGATAATCATTCCATCACCATTTGCCTCCAGGAACGAGAATCAAGCCATCAGCTAGTGTATCAAGAGACATATTCTGGCAAGTTCCTTACTGTGCATATTCACTTCTTGCTGCTGAAACTCTCCCTTTATCAGCGAGGATCCTCCAATACCCTGGGAGAGTAGCTGAAATGTGGTAGGTGCGGTTTCAATGGCACCAATATGGATAGCTGTGTAATTCTGAAAGTCAGTTTGTGTTTGTTTTCTTTCCTTTGTTTCCTTGTGCAAATTTCACACGTGCACCTTTTTATGAAGTTAAAGTAAGAGCCTCTTCTGCACCCACAACAACTAGGTTAAAGGTTGAGTTGATGAATTACAAAAGGTTAAAGGGCAGTGCAAAGGTCAGGAAAAGGTGGATTCCGAGAGGTTCAAAGTTGCCTTCAAAGTTGAAAATGGAATATTTGTTTGCACACTCACACTCACTGATTCTTTAAGGAGTAAAGATCCAAGTTTATATTCAAGTGTGACTGAATAGCTGACATAAGTCAACTCCTGCTATTCTTTGGTTCATACGCAATATGGACAAAAGTGCTGGGTCACACCTTTAAATCACTGAATTCAGGTGTTTCATTCAGTCCCATTGCCACAGGTGTATAAAATCAACCATTTAGCTATGCAGTCTGCTTTTACAAAGATATGTGAAGGAATGGGCCATTCTAAAGAGCTCACTGAAGTCAAGTGTGACACTACAGGGTGTTTCAAAAAGATGGACCCAATTTCAGTACGATAAATTTCTTGATGGGAACATGGGACAATTACACAAAGTTCCAAATGGTTAAGTAGGTTATCAAGTTTTACCATGCCCCACCCTTTCACGTGGTGAACATTTCATTTATGGGCGGTTCGTGGTTGAGGAGATACAGAGATTTCAACTCGGGTCCATCTTTTTGAAACTCACTGCATAATAAGAAGCCACACTGGACTTGGTGAATGCCAGGGTAATGTTAACTGCCCGTTTGGTGGAGGAGGGATAATGTTATTGTGTTGTTTTTCTGGAGTTGACCTGGGCCCCTTAGTTCCAGTGAAAGAAAATCTTAATGCTTAACAAGACATTTTGGACAATTAAGTGCTTCTAACTTTGTGGGAACATTTTGGGGAAGGTCCTTTTCTGTTCCAGCATGATTGTGCCCTAGTGCACAAAGCAAGGTTCATAAAGGCATAGGTTGGATGAGTTAGGTGTGGAAGAACTTGACTGGAGAGAGCTCTGACTTCAAGCCCATCTAACTCCATCGAGCACCTTCGGGATGAACTAGAATGTGGCGATTGTGAGCCAGGCTCTCACAACCATCATCAGTGCTTGATCTCTCAAATGTTTTTGATTTATGGGCAAAGATTCCCACAGACACACTCCGAAATATTGTAGAAAGCCTTCCTGGAAGAATATAAGCTGTTATAGCTCCAAAGGGGGGGCCAACTCCATTTTAATGCCTATAAATTTAGAATCGGCAGTCATAACGCTCCTGTAGGTGGAATCTGTGCCAATACTTTTGTCCATACTGTGTATTTTCACACACTCATTCTTTCACTAACTGCGGATACCAGTAGATCTCTCTTAGGTGTGGGATAACTTTGTGAAACTCCTGAGTTGCTCAGTAACACATATCATCCTTTGTGAGATTGTGACCCCTGGTCCCCACAGTGAATCACCCCTTCTATGAAAGCAAGCTGTTTCTTTGACAAGTTATGTGATGTAAAAATGAAATCAGCATGTGTAAATGTAATTCACGAGGTACAATATTTATTAAAAAGTTACACAATCTCCATCCTCTATATCTGCCTAGGCCTCTACGGAAAAACAAAATATACATTCAGAAACCAAGGACTTTTAAAAAATAAACTTAGTAAAACATTTATGCATATTTGTGAACAGATATACAGTAAAAATCCCACACATTATCAAACATCTATATGAAAATGATCTATTTAAAAACTGTTTTAGTGCAAAGAATTTTAAAATATAAAAATACTGTCTTTTTGATATGCAAAACAGAAGACATGGGATCTGCATGAGGTGAAAAGGTTAGAGGTGTGTGTCAGCGATGGGGATTCGCCTCAGCTCGACTATCTGGGAGTTGGTCACACTCCCTCCATCATGACTTCCTGGAATGGAATCATTATCACTGACATTAAGGCCAGTCCCTAGAACAGAGACAAACAGTCACTTCAAAACATGATTCATTTTTTCTGTTTATCAACTCATGCAATACATATGCACTCACTTCTGCACTATATTCATGTATATTTTTTTCTCTTAGTGCTTAGTAAGTTGAACCACCTAATATCCACTGTCTAATCGGTCCAATGTGTTGTTATAGCCCAAATGACCTATCGTGTAATTAAAACTGCATGTCACAATTTCTAGGTTAGCAGGCAGCACCTGTATTTGATCAGTCATGGTAATGAAATGAGAATGGAGTAGACTCTGACTGGAAGGAGGCAGTGAAACACAGTGACTCATTATGTGTTAATGGATAAGAAACCTAAGGGGCCTGTTGGTTAAACACAATACCAAATGAGTTAATGATAAACACATGCTCAGTTATGACACCTAAAAATCACATTTCTATATTTTCGTGCAAACTCGGACTTCGATGTTTATAAACACTCAGGCTGCTGCAGATTTTATCGGAACAAAAACACGTCATCAGACTCGTTTTTTAGTTCTTTGTTTCCTCTGCCAAGGACTTCGATGTTTGTTATGTTAGTGTGCCCTTGCAATATAATTCAAAAAGTTATGAACAGATTTTATTACATTTTTTGAGGGGTGGGGTGTGGCATAAGTAAAATAGACCATTGTATTCTGGAGGTGACCTGGATCCAGTATTTTCTTTAAATGATATTGTTAATAATTGTGGAACAGATTTGCTCTGTTCGAGTGCTTCTAGTTCACTTTTTAATTTCAGCACGACATACTTGAGAGGAGTTGTATGACAAGTACTAATGTTGACGGATTTGAACTGAAACTCAGCAGTTTGCCACACTTTGCTGTGTGTGAATTATTAAAGTAAGAAATTCTACAGCAGATTTTATATAACAGTTACATCTGTGCTTACTACTGTTGGTACTAAACATAAATAGACTCAAGACTCAAGAGCTCATTGTGTTTGGGTGCAAAGTTAGGCAATTGTCCAAAAAACAATAGGCATTTTTTTCTTGTCGATCTGGGAATGGTTGCAGGGATTTGTAACTGCTCTAACAAAACCAGATGAAAATTCAGACCTACAGTATGATCCTTCTAACCTCCTTTTGACACAATGTTAATGATCACCTAAGTTCTGCTACCCAGCATACAGCATATGTGCTGAGATAAGAGTGTGCCTCCGTGTGTGTATAATGGTTCACTACCAAACGAAGTGTGAAGACCCTTATTACTGCAAAACTTACTGACCCCTGTCAGCTGATCCTCTATTATGTAATTATAATAAGCAATTTATCTTTACGGCTGGCTGAATGGTTAAGATAAACTCAAGTTATAAGTTCATTGTGGCGCGTACTGACAAAGAGAAGGTCAGGGTCATGAGTGAAAGTACGAAAAGAAGGAGTATCCTTGTGCCTGATGAAGCAAAAATTATGATCCAAAAATTATGTTAACCACAGAGTAGAGATGTTAAATAGATAATACCAGTACAATATAAAGTTTTAGGAGATTGTTTCAAATTTCAAGTTTGAATTCCAATTTCCACAGAGCAAAGATCAAGTACTGACATTTTTATTTTCTTGAAGCCACGCCAGAGATCTGGATAGAGCCAGCTGCTTTGACTTAATTAAACCCTGTAAACCTGCCTCTTTGCCACATTGAATAATATGAATGATTATTTCATAGTGCTGATTTTGCATTTGGGGGCACCAATAAATTCCTTGACATGTCTTGTTGTGTCCCAGAGGTTATTCAATGACAAACATCACACCATATCAGGACAGCAGGGACTCATCAAGAAAGGAGTGCTTCAAAACTGTCCTGCTGTGAAAAGAGAGAGATGGAGAGTGACACAGACATATTTACACACACACACACACACGCACGCACACACGCACACACACACACACACACACACACACACACACACAGAGTCTATGATTCACCCTGTCACCACACAAAAAATAAGAAGCCACGAGTCTAACTTTATCCAGGTATTTTTTACGATGTGTGAATCAGTTCTCTCAGTCTAATGCTGCAGTTAACCTTCATGCTTTTAATATGACTATCTTCATGATTAAATGTGTGAGAAAATGGTTTCTGAGATTAAAGGTCTGGTACTGTACGGCCCCGTCAGAACAACCTTCCTTGCAAAGGACTGTAGCTTGTAATAGGCTCAAAGCCATCAAAAGTCTGGCTTGCTCAGTAACTGTTAATGATTAGTGTATTTTCTTAGAATTTCTCAGTCGATCTCTTGAAGTGCAGGGAAAGAGAAATAACTATCAGTGTGACCTGCTACAGTTCCATTAACTTTGGAGTCTTATCAGGTTGGTCTATCTCCATTATGTATTTCTTATCCCTGCCAGAGTAATCACCATTTGGAGGATCAAGCACTTGCTCTTTCCATGACGTGACACTAAAGCTGAGTGGGACATACTTGTTGCTGATATGGCTAGCTGCTCACCAGAGTCCCCATTATTGGTTGGGAGCAACAGTGACTGACAATGAGCTTAAACTGCAACAAGGACAATCATATAAATTTTCACCTGAAACCAAAGATTGTTTCTTTACATTTGTATTTATTTATTTATTTTATAAAATAAAATAAAATAAAATAAAAAAGAAACCAAAGATTGTTAATTACATAGCATTATTATAGTGTTTCTCCTACATGACTCACATTCAGTACATCTTTATTTTGCAATGTAAGACTCAAAAGCAGGCTTTTCACCAGTTAAAATGCTAACCTTTACCTAATTTTCTGGCAAATATGCATCCCGTGTCTCAACACCTGTGATATTTTCCACATCACTGACATATAGCAGTAGCAGTTGACTAAAAGAGGTGTAGGTACTACACTACTTTACACTTAGAAAAGTATCAAATTCAGTATTAACCAGATTCTGGAAATAATTTCACAAGTCTTGGACTGCCACTTATTTATATTTCAGATGTGACTATCAGACTGTCTGCAGTAGATGACTTTCACTTTATAAGGTGTGTGAAAATGACTCATTCAGTGTCTGTGTGTTTACATGTGTTGGTTGTATATCAGTGAGCAGCCTGAGCCCTCGGCGCATTAAACATGTATGGCAATAGAGGAAGAATGGTAGGTGAAAGACTGCTGAGAGGTCAGTAGATAAACGATTATGCAGAAGTGATACTGATAGATTAATGGACGCAATCGATACTTTTAGATACTGGAGTTATGTACCGTGTATAATAGTCACACAGACACACGCAGACCATGCACATTTTGACATTTAATAACAGGCCAGTTTTTATCATCTCTCTCTCTCTGTTTCTGTTATCATTCTGTCTAAATTTTATAAAATGATCTTTTTCTGTTTTGGGCCACATCCAGCTAATGTGTGTTTTTTTCTAAAGCATGGTGTGTTTTTCCCTTGATGTCAAAATATTTATTGTGGTCAGCACAATGTATTGGATTGTGATGACCTTCTACAGTTAAGTTTTGATGTTTAATGGAAAGGCACTCCACAAAAATGTTTACAGGAGTTTCCACACAGTGTGGGAAAAGGTTTCTGCTCAACCCATCATGCTGAAGGTGAAGTAATTAGGATGTGGTAGTTTCACAACTCATTTTTTATTTTATGTGAAGTAGAAACCTGAAAACAAATACAACTGATATCCAAGGGAAACGTAAATACAAAATTTTTTTTCTTCGATCTTTTTTTTTTTTTTTTACTGTGCAATCTGTTGAAAAGTTCATTGGGACATTTTGGCTTAAAATGAGGGAAATGGGAAGAAGTTTAAAAAGGAACTCAGCAGACCTTTTTCAGCCTATTTACATTCAGTTTAATTCTCCTCACCAGTTTTTAAGGCAAATATGAGGTCGTCAAACTCCTGTGAATCCTCGTCTGCGGTGACCAGATGGGTGTTGATGAAGCCTCCCTCGGTGGTATACGGCCCCATTACAGGACTGGGCTTAAACACACTGCTGGGCTGAATACTAGGTCGCAGTGATGTTCGTTCCCAGTCTGCTGATACCTGATACATAAATACATATATACAGTCAGATTTACCCGTGAATGACCAAATGAATAAAATGAATAATACATACAATTATTACTATCACTGTTTATTTATTAATCTTACCTATTGTTCACATACTTTGTAACATTTTAAAAGAAAATTCCTCTAATACTTAAAACAGATATTTTAAAATGTGTGCATTGTTTCATATATTTTAAATATTTCACAGCAGTTTTCAAAATATGAACCATTTAATGTTTCACGTAGGAGGACTTAATTTAGCTCTGTAATAGCACACACAAATTCTGTCTTCATGGATAAACATTAATTAAAATTTTTTTTGAAACATATAACAAAATAAGGTCAAATATATACTGACATATATACACAGTAATCCTGACTATGATGAGTTTGGGTTAGATAGAGAGCATGGTGTCAAAGCACCCCAAAGAATTAAGACAACCCATGGGGTCAGAGTGGGTGCATGGGGTGAAAATGAGGTCAGTGGGTTTAGAGTTTCATACTGAATCCCACTAACTTCATGGATGTTATGGTGCTGGCACAGTTAGACAAATGGCAGCATTATAGATACAGGGAAAGAGAAACAGAGAGGGACTTTATTTTTTTAGAGAAATATTCATGCATGAATACAACAAATCATGAGAGTTTCTGGAAAAAAATGGCAAAAAGAGGAGGATAAGATGATTTTTCTTGCAATATAAGCATAGTACTTTCATACATATCTCCTGTTTTGATCTAAGGAATCTGATTAATCCATCTTATTTTCCAGTGTGTTCATTTATTATGAATGCCTCATCTGTCCACGAACGTGTGTGTGTGTACTGTACAAGTTTCTAAGGCTTGCTGTGACCAGTACAGAGTGTACCAGTGAGGTGAATTAAGCACCTCAAATCTGTCAGTTCCACTTTGAAGGGAGGGGATGATTAGATGACTCCTATATGATAGTCAACACCTATAATATATGTTCCTATATTTATTCTAATCTTTTCAGTCAATCCATTTGACAAAAAAATCCTAAATCTACCACTTCCACAGCCTTTTTCAGGGATCTAGAGCTGCAGTTCTCCTTCTTCAGCTGTAACAAAATATCAGAGAGGCAAGACTGTGCTCTCATGAATAAAACAAGATTACCGGATTCCTATGTGTGGAGACACAGAGAGAGAAAGATAAAGAGAGAGCTTGAGAAAGAGAGAGAGTTTGCGGAAGATAGAAAGAGGAGGGTGGATTTCTCAGGAGTAATGTGCCCCCACCCCCACACTGCCCAATCTTTTTTCTACGCAGCTCAGTCCTTATAGGGTATTCTCCAGAGTACAAGTGGAAGAAGTAGTACAGCAGTGTGTTTGTGTACAGTATGTTTTTTGTACTTGCTTGCACGCATTGTGCCAGTCTGACAAAAATGTCACAAAAGGAGTAAACGTGGGAGTTTTTTGAAGCCTGTTTAAACATAAAAAATAGACAAATGTTATGCAATGAGAATTAGTCCGAAGCAAGAATCAGTATTCTTATCCAGCTCTGCAAAGAAATTATGCGTTCAGGAGTTATAGAGTTTTTAAGGTTTTGAATATACTTTTAATTTAGCCTCACTGCGACTCAGGACTCTGATCACATGGAACTCAAACAGAACATGCAATAACTCAGTTTTAACTGAAATATTGCTGGATGATCTGCCGACTAATAATCCCTTTCATGATCCAAAAGCATTTCAACATTACAGAACATATCGGAAAAAAAGTGGATCACAACTCTGTACACAGACATTTCTTAAAACAAATGACTACTCTACTGTGTAATCAGTTACACTATTTTCAACTGTGGCTGCTTGTTGTCCTCACCACTATTCAAATGCAAAATGAAAGACTTCTACACATTTCTAACAAAGTCAACCAGATATTGTAATGACGTGAAACCAAAAGTAAAGCACAAAAAAATTCAGTTATGCTCCTTCACTGTACAGACCAAAATGCAGAACAGCAGGTCAAAGCTTCACTGGGAAGTCAGTGTTTTTTGTTAGAGCCATTGCGCTATCACTAGCGGTAAAAATGAGCGCAATATTTTCACAAGAGATGACGGAAATGAGGATTTCATAAGACTAAACAGAAAGCGAAATAAAAATGTGAAAAGTTAGAGCTGGAGATTAGGGAACATACAAATGAGCACTACTGTCAACCTGCATAACCATGGATGTGACATACTATGATTACATAAGTGTGTGTGTGTGTGTGTGTGTGTGTGTGTGTGTGTGTGTGATGACCCATTAAGCTCTGTGTTTACCTCTTCCATTGCGCTGATGAGATTCTGAGTTGATTTGCTGATGTCTTCTCCTACAGTGGTGGGTCCCATTCCTTGGTACATTGAGTCAGGACCATCATGACCACTCATCTCCACTGTGTAACTAGCTTTAGTCGGCCAACACAGTTGGTTGTGCATGATGAAGTACACAGCAAACACATACAAGCCCTGTAGAGAAGAGGGGGAAATCAACATTAAGCAATACGGTCTGCATTACTATCTCCATGATTCTGCTCTTCAGTAAGATGAAACTAAAATCTGTCTCATACATGTAATCTGTAACCTATACTAGCAGGTTTGGTGGCTTGCTAGAGCATTAAAGAACCAAATGGCTTAAAAAAGAAATCAAGTTACAATCAGTTATCCTGGGTGCAGGAATTAATTATTACTCAACATATCACTGTTGTACTGCAAGTCAAACTTCTTTTAAACCATGGTTAGCAGCAGCATGTATTTCAACATGATTAGTGAAGAATTACCACATCACTGGGCTATGATATCATTGGTAAACTGGTATTTCCCTCCACTTCCTCATCACTACCAAATCCACTTGGTCAACAGCACCAGGCTGTGAATTACCCCAAAACACCAGAGTGTCAAATGCCACGAATACACCCCATATTTCACAACACTTATCATCGGATGATGACGGCAGCCACAGACACAGATGGAACGCACAATGCAAACCACAAATGTGTGTGAATATGGCAAACCGACACTGATCTATTAAAGACATTTAGAAACACAAAAAGACTGATTTAAAATTCCAAAAAAATGGTATGACGTATGTTACATAGGTTAAGTAGGGATACTATGATGAACATATAGTATATGTTACTATGTTTAGAAAGAAACTAGCCAATTGTCTCATTCATTTTTGCTAGAAATATATTTTCCTTCGAGCTATCAATCTGTCAGTGTGTGTGCATATTTTCAACATGTGGCAGTAAGTGATAATCTCCCAAGCTGTTCAAATCCTTAAATCAAACTTTTTGACATGAAGTTTGTTACTGTAACTAAAGATAAACTTGCCCGGCAGAGCAATCAACATTACCCAGGTATCCAGAGTTATTGACATAGAAAGGGATTATGAGAAGTGTGGGTGGTTACAATCAACATTAACAGGAAGAGAGCAGGAATGGTAAATAAAAACTGTGTATATGGGTGCAGTATAAAATTGGAATGTCCAGATTATCAGAAGGAAAGAAAATCTGAATACAAACTCATTGGACACCTTACAGGTTTTTAACGGTGCTATATATTCGGGTGTTTTCCGAAGCTGTGACACAGACTGAGGAAATGCATGTACTTTCTATTCCCATAAATTACTGCACCTTACAACTTGCAAAATGAGAACTTTAAACCATTTGTTCTAGTAAATAGGGGATTTAAGAGTTATGTAATAATGCTATTGTGGCCTTTTACTTTGATTTTTTGTGTATCACCTTAAAGAAGGAAATTAATCTTTCTTTGCATGTTCACATAAAGCATGGAACAAAAAGTATCCAGGTGTGTATCCATATGTGGGTGTGTATGTTTCTGTCCATGACTGTGTCTCCACTACAACAGCACTGTGGGTGATTAGCATAGATCATTAGCAAGCTGTGCAGCCTGAAGAACAGGCTTTACGACAATAGGCCAGTTATGCAAGTGTTCCCAGATCACTGAGACCATGTCTTTGGGGATGGAAGACACAGCCCAAAAGAAGACAATGAGGACGGGGAAGATGTCAGGGGATAGAAGAAAAAAAAATTAGAAGAAATATTTGATAGGACAACAATTAAAATTAAATTGGATAAAGTGTATGTACTTACAACCCCAGTTGAATAGACATACAGAGGTTATGATGAGTAGTTAAATGTAAAATAAATTAAGTGGAATGATTTCTACATGAGATTTAAAAATTTAAAATGCAATTTAAAATAATATATATACTGTATATGCTGTTGTAATACATGCTGAATGTGTTCTGGCAGTGTCTTGTTGAAAAAGGCAGTTCCTGCATGGTAGCATATTTGAATACAAAGCCTGTAGAAATAGGTCAGCTTTAATGGTGCCTTCACAGATGTTTAAGTTACTCATGCCAGGTGCACTCTACTATCAAGCTGACTGTTGAAATATGCCCTGATAAAAGTTGATGGTCCTTTAACGTCTCCGTGATTTCTAAGAGTTTAAAATTTTGATTCATCAGACTACAGGGCAGATTTCCACTTCACCTTAGGTGACCCTTCCAGGAGGTTTTTGCATTTAACTTGATTTAACTTGTTAATTGTCCCTTGTCAGTTTTGTACAGAAATTTGTCTGGATTCTTTGACTCAAATATATTATTGTGTTTAAAAGATTTGCTGAGGTTTTAATTCAATTTATATTTAAATTTTACATAGTACTGTGATTTTTTAATTTTAAAATGAAAATAGAGAGTAGCTAAAGCAATGCACTCTCCCTCAGGGGTAAGACACTGGACAAGAGGAAAAAATCCGAGTTCTCTACAGAAAAAAGTGGAGGTAATTAGAAACACAGCTCTTAAGTTTTAAACTGAAGGTGCAATATATTACACTATAAAGTGCTTTGTACACATTTTCTGTGTTTCTGTGCTGAAAGCAACAGACCTATTTACCTCAAGTCCTAACTATTTCCAGGCCTTACAGAACTGACTGCATGTGGGTGGACATGAGAGGCTGACCGTCTTCTTTTCTATAGAAATATACAGATATCCTGTGTTTTTAGTTAGTACCAAAGCTGAACATGGAAATAGGGTTTAAACTGAATTGTAATCAAACATGGTGCTGCTTCACAGCTGTGGATGTTTCTGACTGTAGGGACACAATGATGTAATGCTTATCGGTACAAAAGGAGATAATGAGGGGTTGAGCTGTGGTGATTAGATTATTGTCTGCTAATTCAGCCTGATACAACACACAGATGTATAATGGACAAGGAGGGATCAGAGAACTATAGAGAGAAAGAAAAAACCTGTGGGTCGTGGATCAAAAAGTCACATTTTCCTCCAGACAACAGCAAACATGATCTGTTTCGCAGTTTGACTTTAACAGATATCCTGCTGGCAACAACAGGTTGTTTTTACAGCACTTAACAAAAGAGCAATGTGTGATTTGCAATACACACTTGTGCACAGCTATAACATCTGCAGTTGTTTAATGGTGTTCAGTAATCAGCAGTTAACATCAACAACAACACCAAGGCAAATATGGAAAATTCTCCTAATGGAAAATTCACGGCATGAAGGAAACAAAAAACAGTCTACTATACTTTGCAGCAGAGACCTACAGTATAACAGATTCCAACCTCAAGGCAATGAAACCCAGTGGAAAGTGGTACAATTATATCCCAAATAAAGGATAAGACTGCAGGTTAAAAAAAAGCAGTGGAATAATAACGCTGCCAGCATCAGGTAGTTCTGAAGGATTTTAGCCTTTTGAATTTTGTTAATCTAAAAATGTTCCACACAGGCAATAACTGAAATCATGAAATTAAAGTAAAATTACTCTAAGCACTAAGAAAATTTGTTACTGGACGTGATAATCATCATGTTTTGGTTGAAGTGTTCTTGTGTAACAACTCTTATACATGTGTCTGAATGTCTCCATCTATTTGTGAATCAGGCCATTTTCACTTCTGTCTGAGGTGCACAGAGTGTTTGATGAGAAGAACATTTTCCTTATTGTGTATTATAATTGCACTTGCTTTCATTACACTTTCATTTATGCACAATGGAAGTTCTGCAATGACACAAAATGATCAGTGAGCTTTCTAACATTTTCTCCATAACAGCAAAACTATTTAAATTTGCTCTAAACAAACATGTACACATAATCCAAATCCTGCAAAGATACACACAAATAAATACAATTACAACCATGCTTGATACATCATGGCTACAGCACCTTGCCCTTTCTTCAGTGGTGATTTGTAAAAACTGGGTCAGATGAGTTTATTTACAGGTAATCAATGTCCTTGGACACAGTTTAGCTCTGGGGCTCTTTATCTGTTCCACTTCGATGAATCCTAAGTCTTGCTGTAGACCCCAGAGGCTGCCATTTTATTTAGAACTTTGAAGTTACGATGTAGGAGCCTGGATCAAAAATCAATTGCCATAGTTCTTTTATAACGACACATTTTTTTCTTTGGTAACTATGAGTCAATGTGTTACAAGAATATGCTCTGCCTGAAGGCAGAGTTAAGCAATATGCAAGCTGCTGCAATGCAATTAGTCTAGCATGAATCCCCTTTTTGTTGTGTTTCTCCACTCTTAGCAGAAATGTAGCTGATTACCAGAAAAGCTCTTTGAGTGCTCAGTCAGAGAAAAGTGCTTTATAAGTATTGGTCAATTTACCATTTGTCATACAACTAAAAGGAGGGTTTTTTGTGCTATTCTGTAAATGTAAGTACAACCCCAAATCCAAAAAGGTTGGGAGGCTGCATAAAATACAAATAAAAAACACAATATAATGATTTGCAAATCTCATAAACCAATGTTTTGTTCATAAAAGAACATAAAAACATATCAAATGCTGAAAGTGAGAGATTTTACCATTTCATGAAAAATAACAGCAAATCTTAAATTTGATGGTAGCAACGCATCTCAAAAAAATTGGGACAGGGCCTTGTTCACCACTGTGTAGCATCCCACTCTTCTTTTGACAACAATCCACAAATGTCTGGGAACTGAGGAGACCAGCTGCTGGACTTCTGGGAGAGAAATGTTGTCCTACTCTTGTCTGATGCAAGATTACAGTTGGTTAAAAGTCCTGGGTCTTCTTTCTCATATTTTGCATTTCTTGATGGGCCAAATGTTATGAATTGATGAAAGGTCTGGACTGCAGGCAGGCCAGTCCAGCACCCAGACTCTTCTACTATGAAGCCATGCAGTTGCAATAGCTGCAGTATGCAGTTTAGCATTGTCTTGCTAAAAACATGTTGTCTGTAATGCACCCCATACTATCAGTGATGCAAGCTTTTGAAGTGAGTGCTGATAACAAGCCAGATGGTCCTTCTCCTTTTTGGTCTGGAAGACACAGCATCCATAATTTCCAAAAAGAATTTCAGATTTCCATTCATCTAACCACAGAACAGTTTTCCACTTTGCCTCAGTCCTTTTAAAATAAGCTTTTGCCCAGAGAAGATGGTGGCATTTCTGGATCATATTCACATATGGTTTCATCTTTTCATAATAGAGCTTTAACCTGTATTTGTGGATGGCATGGTGAACTGTGTCCCCAGACAAGTGTGCCTGAGTCCATACAATAATTTCCATGACAGAATCATGCCTGTTTTCAATGCTGTGCCACCTGAGAGCCCAAAGATCACCAGCATCCTATATTACCTTTTGGGCGTGTCCCTTGCACACAGAGATGTCTCCAGATTCTTGGAATCTTTTGAAATTATTATGTATTGTAGATGATGGACTATTCAGTCTTTTCAATTTTATGTTGAGAAACATTTTTCTGAAATTGCTCCACAAGCTGTAGACACGGTTTCTCACAGATTGTTGAACCTCTACCCATCTTTACTTGTGAGAGACTCTGCCTCTCTAAGGTGCTCTTTTTTCCCAGCAATTTGCTGCCCTTGTCCCAACTTTTTTGAGATGTGTTGCAAGCTAGTATTTTTCATGAAATAGTAAAATGTCTCACTTTCAACATTGGATACATTTTCTGTGTTCTTTAGTGATTAAAATACTGATTCATGAGATTTGAAAATCACTGCATTGTGGTTTTATTTATGTTTTATGCAGCGTCTCATCCTTTTTGGAATTGGGCTTGTAAGGCTGTTATTTCTGAAGGCAGATAGAGGAGAATTTGATGCTAAGAATTGGGGGCCACAGATACCTATTTAACCACAAAAACAAATAGTCACAGAGGAAACAAAGACAATTAATCTAAAAATTTTCCTAAGAGATTTAGGGAGGTATTTATTTACCTGGTTTAAAAGAAAAATAACGCTTGTGACACATATTAGTGAAGCTTTGTGATGAAATACATTAATAGCTATTTAAACAATCAGAATTGAAAAAATTATTTAAAAAATGTATTCATGTAATTTTAAAGTCAAATCAAACTGGCCACATGATGTCACAGAGACAGACAAATGGTATTGGAACTCAAACAAGTGTTAAGCGCGACACTGACCATTGGTGATGACATCACTTCTCTTCAGTCACTGTACTAACAGGAGACGTTTATTTTGGTGAAACACTGTTTTCTTTAGCATGTAGATGCTACATATCATTATGGGTTGTGACAGACCTCTTATGGCACATAGTACAGGCAGATGGTGTCTTTCAGATGATGAAAGATGACATTGCAAGCATTTAGACTGGACAAGAAAGAAAATAATCTATTATGCAAAAGAGAACAAGGCTGGGAAAACTTCATGGCTATGTTCTCAATAAAGACTTTATCAGGTTGCTTTAGCAGCCAGACATCTCCATAAATGTAAATCTTTGTAAAATGTATGGTTTATTAAATTAAGTGTTTTAAAATGGGCATGGTGTTCAGTACTAAAGCTACAGACAGGTTGGAGCCATGCAAAAAAATTTTAAAGAAATAAAAATCCTTAGACGGCCAGACCATATATGTAAATGTATGGTGTGGGTAAAAATAGACCATTCATGGGCAAATTTTACTTACAGAAGACAAAACTGAATGCAGAAAGCCCCACAAAAAATTGAGTCAGTGGGTTCCAGACTTCGTGAATTTTTTAGGTAAAGGTTTTTCATTTAAAAGTTGATGCCATTTTGTCCTATTTCAGAATGTAAAAATGGAGGAACTGTATTTTTGCTAAACTTTTGTATTAAAACTAAACATTAACACTTCACATCCTAATTTCTTCAATAGGAATCCACTGGTATGAAGTACAGAGGTGTGCTTATGAAAACTATGTCACTGTGCAAATACTTATGTATATGTGTATACTTAAGCACCTGATTGTATTTAGTGACAGAGTTATCTTACTTATTTCTTGCAAAATTTTTACTTAACTCCACTGATATTTGGAAAACAGAACTGAGAGAAAGAGAGGGAGTAACAAATTACAAAAGCGGTAAACAGAGGGACCATAAAAAGATAACATCACAATTCAGAAAGTTCAATGTGAGCGGCTTTGGTGGGATGTGACATAGCGATAACCCTGCCTCTCTCTCCACTCCTAAAGCAGTTCTTACTCTGACTCTCAGATATATAGACATCAAAGCTGGGCTTCAAAGTGGGTTGAATTTGCCTTCACCATTATCCAGCACAGTTCAAGCATGAGGATGCACATCAAACAATTCATTCAATCAGTTTTAGCTTCATAATACATCAGTTACAAAAATTGGAGAACTGGAAGCAGATAACCCGCGACATGTGCATTGAAACAAATAGGAAAGTAAATTATCTCACCAGCAGGCAGTTAAAGATGACGTAAAGGATGAGCATCCACAGGTATCTGTAGCCCATATGGAGTCCTGCCCACAACCAGACTAGAGAGATCAGAAGGAACAGGTAGAGGACCAGCGGCACCTCTGGAGCACAAGATAACAACAGAAAATGTAACAACTAAATACATCATACATTACAATTCATTTTATTCATTTATTTCAATTCATTCAATGCACTTTGAACATTATAAAAGTGAATATAAATGTCAGTGTATCATCATCTGTATTTATATTGTCTAGTTTCCAGGTGATATGATACTGTGTATGGTAAAGTGTAATACCAAATGCAAATGCCTCTAAGAGCGGGAACCACATTTTACAATCCAAATACAACGCTGATGTAGGACTTGTTGGCTCCAAAAGTTCTGAGTCCATGTGGTACGCATGTGGACTCGTGGACCAAGATTAAAGCCTTAAGTAACAGAGAGGAGACATAAGTGTGACTAAAAACCACACACACTCATACTTGTGCATGCCAATGAGAAAGCACTCAGCGCTGTACTCTCCACTGAGGGTGTCATCTGCTGAGCATTTGTGATGCCGCTAATGCACTTGGGTGCCTGAGAAGTGGTGAAAATGCTCTAAGAGCTGGTGTGCACAATGCTTTTGTGTAGACAAACAGTGAAGACAACTGGTGTGTTAACATGTTGGGATTCATTCGACATACTGTTTATTGAAGAGGTGACAATGGTTGAGCTCATAATGGGGATGTTTTTCAAAAGGGAAAAACTCTTTTTCATACAGACGTGGAATATCATACACTGGATGAAAGTACTGAGTCACCTACACATTACACCAACAGGGGCTTTTATGACATTCCATTCTTAACCCATGGGCATTAATATGGAGCTGTTCCCCACTTTTCAGCTGTTACACCTTCCGCTCATCTGGAAAGGCTTTCTACAAGATTTTGGAGTTTGTCTGTGAAGTAGGCTCGAGGCAAAAAGGTATCTAAAAAGCAGTTGCACTTGAGAAATATACAAATATTTTGTAACATGCTAGTTGTTTCACAAAAATGGGAGGATGTTTGTTAGCCTGTTGGCTGTCACAGGTGCAGTGCACTAGTCAAATTTGGACACCATCAACAGAATATTCAAAACACACCCATATTATGAGCACCACACCCTGTTATGTATGTTGCAAATATGGGATCTTAAGCAAACATACTGCTAGGACTCAGCCACCACCATCAAATTAGAGCCTTGCATCATTGTGTGGTCTTCACTTTGTCTTGGTTGAGACAAATCCAAGCCTGACTCTCATTCAGCTCAATATACTAAAGATGAACTGAGACAATACAAAAGGACGAAAGGAAAAAGTAGAGGCAGAAGAGACTTTAAACAGAGTGTAACAGCTGAGTTCCGAAAAACTTTAAAACTCAAATCATCAGCTTTCATCATTAGAATTTGTTGTTAGCAACAATAATTTTAAACAATATGAGGATATAAGTAACTCACTGGAGCATTTCAACACTAAAGAAAGTAACAATCATTGTCATTAGGCATGCAATACCTGTGACACTCTGCATATATGTTGATACATATGAGTGTACATGTATGTGTGTGCTGAAATGAGGAATAATAGGTACAGAAGATGAATGGAATACATTTTAAGGTTACATCGAACATATTACACCTTTGTATTAAAATAAGAAAATCTGATCCAAAATTACACTGGTGAGTCACTCTAGTTATAGTGTGCTGGAAGGTGTTATGTAGGACAGAGTGCACAGTTCACTTCACAAGTGGGTTGGAAACACAGGACACAAGCCTGGGTTTCCACAAAAAAATCCTCACTTAGGTGCCACTTCTACTACCTTATTCTACTCCTTATCACACAGCATTTTTTTTCAATCTCATCAAACTTTCTATTGCTTTTAGCAGCACAGACCTTCTCTCTCTCTCTCTCATTCTCTTTCTCTCTCTATCTCCTCCCTCCCTGCTTAGCTTTTTCCAACCATGTAAGCACATTCCTGTCTGTGGACAGGGCAGAGCTCCCACAGTAAGAACAGGTTCCCAGAGCCAAGTTGCGACAGACTGCAAAATGCTGACTGACTGTTTGGTTTTGTACCACTAAGAAGAAGCAAGGAGACGCAGTGACTGTGTGTGAGCATGCATGAATGCATATGCAATCTGTTGCATAAACACCTGACAGATTCTTAGCTTTGAGCTCAAGAGAAGCTAAATGATGCCATGGCTATCCTTTCTAGACAAGAAACCAGGACTTTTCTCTACAGGCAAGCAGACAGGCTCAAGTTTATATTTGATCAGAGGGGGTTCTTGGTGTGAAAAGGCAAACTGAAAAGTGAGCGTGCGCTGAAGAAAAACAACCAGGAAGAAACTTGAGATGGTGCTGACATTATGGTTACCAAGAGGTCAGCAGCTGAAATAACAACAAGTAGGAATAAGCATGTGTTGAGTGCATCTATTTACAGCTAGGAATAATGACCAGAGGAATATTATTACTAAAACCGAAACAATAAAAAGACCACTGATTTTTTTGATATGTGCTTTATGTCCGGTCACCATGGTATAGTTTTAATCCACTGTAAAGAACAGCTATAAGAGAGTTTGCGTTTTAAAAGCATTAATAATGAACCTATGACAGCTCAATGTACACGCGTGTCTGGCACACAAATAAAGCACAGCACAGACTCGAACACACAAAGTAAATAATACATTACTCAGCAATCAAACCTTATCCATCACTTTATTTGTGTATTTCCACACTGCTGACTAATCGATGCTCAAAGTGCAGTCAGGGATCACTAACATATGATATCATCAACATACCATAAAACTGGAACTATAATAGTTATTCATTTAACTTTGCTCTGCAGAAAACTTAAAGTCTGGTCACTTGTGGAACAAAAGAACATTATGTTTTTTTAAAACAAACTAAGGGTTCGTGATAAAGATGAACAGTTTTTGATAATGCACAGATGTAACTTTTATGAGTCTCAGTCTTCTTTAAAGGTAGGGGTACATAACTGCAAGCAGGGAGGAACGTGTACAGAAGCACACTGGCACACTCGTTTGATTTCACTGACGTCAAAAGTTCTGCTGTATTTCACACAGCCCTGTGAGTTTTACACGTGTGCTTCTCACACGCGCGCGCGCACGCACACACGCACGCACACACACACACACACACACACACACACACACACACACACACACACACACACACACACACAGATTAGCTGCTGGCTTATCTCAGCAGTTGTTGCAGTAAGGAATGTGAAAACATGTACATGATGTTCATTTTCAAAATAGCATCACTTAACCAACAGGTTCTACATCAATCTGGTGCTGGTTGGGAAAGCCAAGGTTAACTTTCCTGTAAATGCATAACAGTGATGGACAGCTAAACATTTGATCTGATGGAGACTACCGAGTTCAGTTCAGTGCCTGTGACTGTCCAGGAAGTGAGGAGAGGCATAGCCCGTGTTAATGGAAACAAATATTCTCTTGTAATTGTTTTATTCTTGTCTGGACTTCTGGACTTTGGACATATTGAGACACAGCCAATACTTGAGTACACTGTAAACAATGAAGTGCACATGGCACACTAAAGAAAAAGAAAATTACTTCAACTAAATACAATACTGTATTATTCATATATGCATACAGATATGTACAAATATGTAGTTATGTATGGATTACACTGGAGAACACTGGCTTTTGACCTTCAGGGCTGGGTTTGGGTCTCCTTTCAGTTGTGAACTAGGGACCTTGAGGAAGGTGCATGTTGACTAGTCAAACACAAAAGTGAAATACAAATGCAACAACAGTAACTAACATGTGAAAACACTGCCCTGAACACCTCTGTGTTCCTCATAGCACTGCAGATGTACACACACACAAAAAAAGCCCTTGAAGTTCTTGGAGGAGTTCCTAACTCTGTAGTTACTTCCCAGAGTTGCTTAGGCTGAATCAGCTTATATTGGGAGTGTATTGCCATTATGTGTCCAGATAAAACAGCAAAGGTGCTGTCAATAGCAATAAATGCCAGTATGAGCTTTAATAAAATATATAAATGCCATCAACTGTGGTTTTTATATTCATTTGAATCTCCATGCACTTTTCTCAGCTGTTGCACCAAAAGTGGACAAACTTATTCATGCCTCAAAGGGTGTACTCTGTGCTGGTGCCACACACCATGCTTCTTTGTCAGCTATCTACAGTGGGTATGGAAAGTATTCAGACCCCTTTAAATTTCACTCTTCGTGTCATTGCAGCCATTTGCCAAAATCAAAAAAGTTCATTTTATTTCTCATTAATGTACACTCAGCACCCCATCTTGACAGAAAAACCAGAAATGTAGAAATTTTTGCAAATTTATTAAAAAAGAAAAACTGAAATATCACATGGTCATAAGTATTCAGACCCTGTGCTCAGTATTGAGTAGAAGCACCCTTTTGAGCTAGTACAGCCATGAGTCTTCTTGGGAATGATGCAACAAGTTTTTCACACCTGGATTTGGGGATCCTCTGCCATTCTTCCGTGCAGATCCTCTCCAGTTCTGTCAGGTTGGATGGTTAACGTTGGTGGACAGCCATTTTCAGGTCTCTC